>CM032164.1:2677818-2918163 GCA_018901935.1 Pugionium cornutum
AAATGTGAAGAATTGAATCTGAAAACTCAAAGAGAAGTATGAGAAAATGAGAAATGACTTAGACTTATGGAGAAGAATCTCCTAAGAGTGTATTATACATTGAGTCTTTACAGCCCTTTTATAGAGGATTTACAATGTGAACACAAAAGAAAACGAATTCAAACTTGTGGATGAGTTTGAATAGAGGAGGAGCCTGTCAACAACCAATGAGAAGAGAGGAGACAGCATGGGCATGACTGTTTGGTGTGGTTGCCAAGACTGTGTGCAGCATGGGCATGACTTTTTCACCTTGATTCTTCTCCCAAGGTAGCTATTTAACCATTTCAACCATGTGGTTAATAATAACCCATCTTTTTTCATTTCACTTGTTATTCAAACTGAATTTTCGTGCTCACACTTGCCTTGTAGGTCAAGATAGGTCTTATTTGATTTTCCTATGTCAATACTCCCCCTCAAGCTAAAGACTTTGGAATCACCCTAAAGTCTTAAGCTTGGGAACCCAAGGCAACACCTCATTAAAAACCTTATTAAGGAAAACCACTTGGGACAAAACCTTAATAAGGGAAAAAGAGTGTGTTGCTCTTGGATTAGGAGACCTTTGATCATGGGTGTGATAAATCAACAAGCCCAAGTTTGCTAAAGATGTTCTTGCAAACTTTGAGACTTGCTGCCTTTGTGAAGATGTCAGCTAGTTGGTCTTCACTCCTTGTATAACATGGCAGAATGGTTCCATCTTGAACTTTCTCCCTAACCTTATGGCAGTCGATCTCTATGTGCTTGGTCCTCTCGTGAAACACTGAGTTTGAAGCTATGTGAATGGCTGCCTGATTATCACAATGGAAGGTAATTGGCCCTGGTTGTGCAATACCGAAATCTTTCAAGAGTGCTTTGAGCCAAGTTACTTCATTTGTCAGCTTCCTCATAGCCCTATATTCTGCTTCAGCACTAGAACATGATACCACCTTCTTCTTCTTAGTCTTCCAAGTGACTAAGTTCCCACCAACGAAGGTGCAATACCCAGTGGTTGATTTCCTATCCACCCTATCACCAGCCCAATCCGCATCACAATACCCGACAATCTCAGTGTTCCCATTCTTGCCCAGCCATATACCTTGACCAGGAGATCCTTTGATGTATCTAAGGATCCTTTCTACCATGCTCCAATGATATATAGTAGGCTTTTGCATATGTTGACTTACTTGATTCACAGCAAAACACAAGTCTGGTCGTGTGAGGGTGAGGTAGATCAGCTTCCCAACTAGTCTCCTATACTGAGAAACATCCTTAAATAACTCATCAGCTTTCTCCCCCTTTCCGTTGACCTTGTAGCCATCTTCAAGAGGAGTTTTGGCCGGTTTAGCCCCAAGCTTTCCCGTGTCTGTCAACAGATCAAGAGCATACTTTCTTTGGGATAGAAAGAGCCCTTCTTGAGACCGACACACTTCAATACCCAAGAAGTACTTCAACTCTCCAAGATCCTTGATGTCAAATGATCTGTTTAAGAAGGCCTTTGTGGACTGAATTCCTTCCTTATCATCTCCTGTGATGATAAGGTCATCCACATAAACCAAGACCGCCACGATTCCTTTGGAGTTTTGACGAGTGAACAAAGTATGATCTGAATGGGATTTCCTAAACCCATTATCAGTAAGTGTGGAGCTTAATTTGTGATACCAGGCCCTTGGTGACTGCTTCAACCCATATATTGCCTTCCTAAGTCTTAGAACCTGTCCCTCTTTGCAAAAAATCTTCAAGGCCTGGTGGTGGAGTCATATACACTTCCTCTTCAAGTTCTCCTTGTAGGAATGCGTTCTTGACATCCATTTGCCATAAGTCCCAAGTCAGATTCGTAGCTAGTGAAAGAACAACCCTTACAGTGTGTAGCTTAGCCACCGGTGCAAATGTATCAGTATAGTCCTCTCCATATGTCTGAGTGAAACCTCTTGCAACTAGACGTGCCTTGTACCTTTCTATGTCCCCATTGCTCTTATACTTGATGGTGAACACCCACTTGGAACTCACAGCCTTCTTGCCTTTGGGAAGTTCTTGTATATCCCATGTATGATTCCTTTCCATAGCTCCCTTCTCATCTCTTACTGCATCTAACCATTCTTTCTTGCTCTCAGCTTCTTCATAAGTCCTTGGAATCTGACTTTGTTCAATCTTTCCAAGGAATGCTTGATGACTAGATGGCAAGAGGTCAAGGGAACAAACAGCTTGTATGGGATGAGCCACGGCCTGGTTGTTGTAGAATACCCTAGTGTTCCTAAGTCTAGTACTCCTCCTTAAATGCTGAACAGGTGGTGCAGCCTCCTCTACAACCGTTTCCTCTTCCATTTGGTGAATAGGTTCCTCTATACCCACTTCCAAGTCGTCTTGTTCTTGATTTTGGGCCATAGCTTCTTCTTGGATTGGAGTTGGTTCTTGAGTTACCACCCCTTGTTCATTCTCTTGGGTATCTTGTGAACTACTTAAGGTTCTTGTTTCTTCGTGTCTTGAATCCTTTGGCAGATCATTTCCCAAATGATTCAAGAGAAACCTCAAACTCGTAGCCAAATCAGAAGGTGACCTTGAGAGATCCTTCAATCCTTCCCAATCTTTCTGATCATAATAGCTTTGTTCTTCTATGAACTTGACATCTCTAGACACATATGTCCTGTTGTTGCTCGGATCATAGCACTTATAACCCTTTTGTGTTGTCGAATATCCAAGGAACATACACTTGATGCTCTTTGCCTCCAACTTGTTTCTTAGATCACCTGGAACATACACAAAGCACACACACCCAAATACACGTAAATGATCAATGGAAGGTTTAGTTTTATTGAGTACCTCAAATGGGGATATATCTTGCAAGACTTTGGTTGGAATCCGATTGA
Organism: Pugionium cornutum; assembly: GCA_018901935.1. Classification (NCBI taxonomy): domain Eukaryota; kingdom Viridiplantae; phylum Streptophyta; class Magnoliopsida; order Brassicales; family Brassicaceae; genus Pugionium; species Pugionium cornutum. Next base: position 2,680,698 of record CM032164.1, read on the forward strand.
TGAGGTAGCAAGCAACCAAGACTGCATCTCCCCAAAAACTTTTAGGAACATTGGTATGAAACATCATGGATCTTGCTACTTCCATTAAGTGTCGGTTCTTCCTTTTAGCAACTCCATTTTGTTGTGGTGTGTGTGGACAGCTAGTTTGATGTAGTATTCCATGTTTGTTTAGATGAGCTTTGAATCTTTGACTTGTGTATTCCCCCTCCATTATCTGATCTTAACACTTTGATCTTGGCATTGAATTGATTAGTAACATAATTATGAAAGTTTATAAATGCCTCATAAACCCTATCTTTAGATGGAAGTAATGTAACCCATGTATATTTTGATTTCTCATCTATAAAGGTCACAAAGTATTTATTCCTATCTCTAGACATGTAAGGTGAGGTCCAAACATCGGAATGTACTAAATCAAAGCAATGCTCATAAATTGTAGACGATTTAGGGAAAACAACACGACAATGTTTGCCAAGGATACAAGCCTCACAAACTGAGTGATCATAAGCGACATTAGGAATTATTAAGCTTAAAGCACGAGCATGAGGATGTCCTAATCTAGCATGCCATAAGACATCTTTATTAGCAAAACACAGGATTTGAAAGCTAAGGAATCCAAATTGCTTGGAGGGTCTTCAAGAACATAGAGCTCATCTTGAGTTACACCACCTCCAAGTATCTTACCACTCTTAATATCCTGAAAGTAAACATTGTTAGGCCCAAATGTAACATTGCAATTGAGGTCTTTAGTAGCCTTTTGACAGAAACTAGATTAGACTTAAATTTAGGTACAAAGAATGCATTAGTTTCTTTGTCAAATAGTCTTAATTTTCCGGTTCCTTCAATTGGAATACCCTTACCATCAGCTATAGTTACTTGTCCTAGACATGGTTCAATGTTCTTTAACAACCTAGCATTGCTAATCATATGGTGAGAAGCACCTGAATCCACTACCAACTTATGATCTGGTTTATCAAGCGATTTATGGGAGTAGAGTGTGATACCGGAGAGTTTTGAGGCATAGGCCTTGATGAGATCCTCCAAGTCACTCTTCTTAACATACTCCATGGATACATTCATAGCTAGCTCCCCTCCTTGGTTGGATGAACTTGCCGGTTCAGTCGCAACCATTTGAGAGATGTTAGCCTTTGAATCCTTGAACCGGTTTGGCTTGAGATGAGGATGAAGTATCCAGCACTTGTCCTTGATGTGGCCATTCCTCTTACAATGCTCACACATCACACTCTTCCTATCCTCTTGCTTAAACACGCTTTTGTTGGCCATGACTAGTTCTCCTTTACCACCAAACAAACCAATGTTGCCTTGCTCCCTTTGAATCCGTGAGCACACCTCTTTGAAATCAGGGAGTTTTGGCTCTCTCAGGATGGACTTAATCACATCCTTAAAGGCTGGATTTAGGTTGAGAAGGAGCCCAAATATCTTGTCTTGTTCCTTCCTTTCATTAAGCACCTTTGGATCCATAGAACTTGGTCTCAACATGTCAAGCTCGGACCATGTTGACTGGAACTTGCCCAGGAATTTTGTGAACTCCATATCCTCTTGGTGTAGATCATTGAGAGCCTTCTTAACCTCATACACACGGCTGAGGTTTGAAACATCCCCATACACCCTCTTGAGAGTGTCCCAAAGAGACTTGGCAGTTTCACAATGTGAATAAGCTTCAAGAATGGATGGGTCCAATGAATTTTGGAGGAATCCAAGGACTGATTGATCTTCTTGGAACCACCTAGCTTCTTCTTTTCTTGTTGCCTCATCCTTCTTCTCCTTTGGATCATCTATAGATGGAGTATTATCCTCCAAGATGTGATTCCAAAGTCCTTTGCCACAAATGGCTGTCTTGATGGTTCTTGACCATAATGTGTAGTTCAAGCCTTTGAGAACTACTGCTATCACCGTAGGTTTCAGGCTGGAACTAATTTGAACTGTATCCTCCATTGTTAGGCTTTGAAGAGCTCAAAGGAAGCAGCTTTTATGGTTGAATGAAACCGTGAGTTTTTAGTCTAAAGACTGAGAGATTTTTGACAGAATTTTAGATTAGAAACTGAGAGATTTGAGTAGAAAAGATAAGAGAATGATCTTATGCTCTGATACCATGTAAGAATATTGAGATTATAGAGGAGAAAATGTGAAGAATTGAATCTGAAAACTCAAAGAGAAGTATGAGAAAATGAGAAATGACTTAGACTTATGGAGAAGAATCTCCTAAGAGTGTATTATACATTGAGTCTTTACAGCCCTTTTATAGAGGATTTACAATGTGAACACAAAAGAAAACGAATTCAAACTTGTGGATGAGTTTGAATAGAGGAGGAGCCTGTCAACAACCAATGAGAAGAGAGGAGACAGCATGGGCATGACTGTTTGGTGTGGTTGCCAAGACTGTGTGCAGCATGGGCATGACTTTTTCACCTTGATTCTTCTCCCAAGGTAGCTATTTAACCATTTCAACCATGTGGTTAATAATAACCCATCTTTTTTCATTTCACTTGTTATTCAAACTGAATTTTCGTGCTCACACTTGCCTTGTAGGTCAAGATAGGTCTTATTTGATTTTCCTATGTCAATACTGAGACCCCGAGAGTTTGAGACTCCAAGACTCCAGTACCCCGAGATTCCAAGACTCCGTGAACCAGAGACCTCGATACACCAAAACTCAAAGAATCAACAACTTTAAGACCCCAAGATTTTGAGACTCCGAGACCCCAAGACTTTGAAACTCTAAGAGTTTGAGATTCCGAGACCCGAGACTCCAACATCTCAAGACCTCGAGACTACAAGACTCCAAGACTTTGAGACCCCCGAGAACATGAGACTCCGAGACTAGGAGACCCAATAACCCTTAGACTTTGAGACTCCAAGACTCTGTGACATTAAGACTCCAATACTCCGAGACATAAAAAAACTTGAGATTCCGAGACTCGAGACTTTAAGACTTTGAGACTCTGAGACTCCGAGACTCCGAGACCCAGATACTCAGAGACTCCAATACTCCAAGACTCAGAGACTCTAAGACTCTAAGCTCCGAGACTCCGAGACTCCGAAACTCCAAGACTATGAGACTCCAAGACTCCGAGACCTCGAGACCCCAAGACTTCGAGACCCCAAGGTCGTGAGACCCCAAGGTCGTGAGACCCCAAGGTCCTGAGACCCCAAGGTCGTGAGACCCCAAGACTTCGAGACCCCAAGACCGTGAGACTCCGAGATCTTATGACAGCAAGACTCTGAGATCTTATGACCGCAAGACTCCGAGGTCTTGTGACCATGAGATTCTGAGACCCCGAGACCTTGAGACCGCAAGCACTGAGACTCTGAGACCCTTAGACTTTGAGACTCTGAGACCTAAGTGTGTGATTTGCTTCCTTTCTATTGAAGCCATGGGCAAGTTAGTTTGACAGATTCAAACTCTCTTGATTCACCTTTCATCGTGTGATTCGATCAAAAACTCTCTCATTTTAGTTATCTTACCCATTTAAGCCAAGAGATATTTTTGGCCTTGCGAGTCACGGTCGTACCACTGTTGATAATCAATATTACATCACCCCGAGACTTTTAAATCGTGAGATTGCGAGACTCTGAGATCCTGTGACCCCGAGACCTTAGCCCCCGACACTCCAAGACTCTGACACCCCCATATTCCAAGACGTCGAGATCCCGAGATCTCCAAGATCATGTGACCCAAAGATGCTAAGATTCCGAGTTCTTGAGAATCTGAGACCCCGAGAGTTTGGAACTCCAAGATGCATAAACCATGAGATTCCAAGACTCTGTGACCATGAGACTCCGAGATTCCAAAACACCAAGACCCGAGACTCTGAGACTCGAGAATCCGAGACCCCGAGACCGCAAGACTCCGAAATCTTGTGACCCCAACACCTCGAGACCTTGAGACCCCGAGACTCTAAGACCTCGAGACCCCAAGATCTTGAGATCTCGAGATCCCGAGACTTTGAGACCCTGAGACCTCGAGACCCCATGACTCCAAAACCCCAAGACCCCGAGACTTTGAAATTCTGATACCCAAAAACCCTGAGACTCTAAGACCCTAATATTTCGAGATCTCGAGACCTTGAGACCCCAAGACTCCAAGATCTCGATACTCCAAAATCTCTAGACCCCGAGACCGCGAGCTTCAAACCCTTAGACTTCGAGACTCCGAGATGTCCATACTTTGAGATTCTTAGATTTCGAGACATCGAGACTTTAGACTCCGAGACTTAGAGACCCCTAGACTCTAACATCCCGAGACTTCGAGATCCTGAGACTTCGAGATCCTAAGACTCCAAGACTAAGATTCTAAAACTCCAAAACTCCAAAAATCCAAAACTCCAAGACTCCAAAACTCGAAAACTCCAAAACTCGAAGACCGGCCCGGTCCGGTAGCGGTGGCATCACGCATGTGGCTTGATCTCGTTTCTCGCTAACTTTTTTAATATTCTACATAAACTCTTTCCTTTATATACTAAAAAAAATTGCTCTATAATTTTCCAATGTGTGATAAATGTTACCTCCTCGTTAATAAAAACAAATTTATGATTTTTTCATAAGTTCAATGATCCTTTTTATTCACATTTATGGAAATTTTGTACTAAAATTGTTCAAACAATATTGATGGATCCTACGACGTACCGAATGGATTGAATATTTAAACTTCATGACGACACCACTAACATTTTGGGAATGCAAGGTAGACTTAGGAGCCTATCTCTACTAGATACAGAACTCTAAAGTCTTATGCTAGCTATAGAATATCTCCAAAAGTAACAACGTTTTTGCTCTTCTTTTGTGACGAATTCAACAAAACTTGTACAACTAGTACATCACCAAAAAGATTGGCCGGTTTTCACTACCGAGCTGAATGAATTACAAGTCACTCGAAAAGAGTATCCAAATTAGTTCCTCAATTCATCACTCGTTCTTTTGATGCAGGTGAAGTGGACAGCAGAATTTGTATACGTTTTCAAAATAGATCTTCAAACCGTTTCAGATGCACGTGAATTGGGAAATCAAAATCAGTGGCGGATAACAAAAAATTTCTTTTATTTTTTTCAATACAACTCTTTGAATAAAAGAATGATATTGACGAAAGAAGAAGAGGTGATATTAGTCAATGATTCCGAAAAGAGAGCAATAACACACATTCACACGCTTCTCACGTGCAATCACCACTTCCTTTTATAAAAACAAATCTCCAATAACCCTAAACTCAGAATTCATCTCTGACAAACAACAACAAAAAACTCTCTTCGTAAAAAGACAACCTTTTCACGTTGGAGAGTTAAAAAAAACAAAAAAAAACTCTCCTTCGTAAACATAAAGATAAAAAAACAATGGCTGTAGGAGCCGTAGACCGAATGTTCTGCAACATATTCGAAGGTTGCATTTCTATCTGCGACTCTGCCATCGAACGACGTCCATACCACAAGAACTGCGGCTGTGCGCTTCACGAGAGATCACGCGGCGCATTGTCAAGTTTTTGTCACTATGGAAAGTCCAAAATCGTCTGCTTCCCGATCAGACGGTCTTGGAGCGAAGGAAATAGTATAGCTTTGCATCTTGCTTCAGCTTCATCTTCATCTTCTAATCTCCACTCTCTTTCGTCGTTTTCGTCTATTTCTACCAACGTATCGCTATCTTCCATAGCTTCTTTAGCAATGTCTGATGTTGATTAATTCTCCAAGTTAATTAAGGCTTAAATTTATTAGTTTCCATTCAAATATAAGTTTTTCTTTTCTTTTGTTTCGAAGAGAGTCAAATGATTTTTGTTGTGTTATTAGAATGGTTTCATGGATTTCCTTTGATATCAAAGGAATATTAATCAGTTCTTTGTAATTGTTAAATTTAGGGAAGCTTTTAAATAATATTGTACTTGTGTTTTAAATATTATTAATCTGTATACTTAGTTTCAATTTAATATGATCATAAAGCTTTTCTGGTGTTATTTCTTTGAGCTTGTCGTTCTCTTGGTATTGTTTTAATCATACCAAGTGTTTAACAGGCCATTTGTAATTAGAAACAGATTGAATAACTCGAATGTTTTCAGAGTATATTAGTGATATCAATGATTACAAGAAAAGAGATCTAAAGAACTTGGTAAAAAATGAGTGACTCTCTCTCTTTCTAATTAAGGATGATCACTAAAAACTAATGACCTTTTGGTTTACTAAAAATTTTGGTATCCGGGTTATAAATGCTTCCATAAATACTGTTCATAAATACTAAACCGAGATATATGACCGTACAATCGAAATATGGCAAGATCGGACGTTTTGCGAGATTTTCTACGACACCTTAAAATCTACGGAGATCGTTCGTACCACAAGATTTCAAAGTCGAATCTTTAGGTCGATGCAAACTTGGGTCGGACACGTTATTGGAGGTTCGAAACCCACCTCCAACACCAAGTAACTCCGATTAACTTCACACATCTTTTTACGAGGGATGCTAAACACGGTTAAATATTTTAAGTTAATCCAATAAATTAAAAATATGGTTAACCATAAATTATTATATAGAAAAACTACTGGATTAATTTATGATCGATTTTAAAACATTCGAATTAAAAAAGGTTGACTCTATTACATATGATTTTTTCTTACTTAATTTTTTTAAAAACACCTTTCTATTTCATAACTGCAAAACAACATTTTTCCAACAAAATTATAAAATATTATCATCTGAAAAATCATAAAATAACATTTTTTATTAAAACTGTGAAATATTTTTTTCTCCTGAAACCTTCAAAAGATTGTTTCTCATCAAAATTGAAATAACGTTTTTCTTCTAATACATTCCAATAATTGTTTCTTGCCAAAACCGTAAACTAATGCTTTCACGCCAAACCGCAAAATATCATTTTCTAGCAAAACTGCATAATTATGTTTTCTCGCCAAAATCTTAAAAATAGCGTTCTCTCAAAACCATAAAACATTATTTTCTCAAAAAACTGCAAACCAATGTTTTTTAGCAAATCATAAAATAATATTTTTTTGTCAAAACCAACAAATTATGATTTCTCGCTAAAACCATAAAATAACATTTTTCACTAAAACTACGAAATAGGATCTTTGTCAAAACTGCAAAATAACATTTTTATTCAAAACACAAAATAACATATTATCGCCAAAAACGCAAAAAAAATTTTGAATTACATCGTAAAATAGCATTTTTTGCAAAAATAATAAAATAACATTTTTGTCAAAAGCACAAAATAACTTTTTCTCAAAAGATTTGCAAAATAACACTTTCTCACCAAAACCGTAAGAATATTTTAGTTTTCAACTCCTTGTAACTTATAAAACAAATAATTTAATTTATTAAAGATTTGTAAATAATTGGAATGTTAATAAAAATAAATGTTTTTACACTATCATAAAAAGAAATTAAAAATTAAAAAATAGTGGGTTTAAAATGGATTGCAAAAAATTTAATCTTATTTTAAAATTTTATTGAATTGAAATAAAGTTATATCTAATTTAGAGTCGGTTTAATTTAATGTTATAGGTCGGCTGAATTTGAATATTAACATACCTACCTTTTTTTAACTTGTAAGAGAAAGCAGAGAAGAACGAATGAATAAAAATAGATTATTGATGAAGATGTGCCCAAGAGTCCACCACGTAGCATACGTAGAGAAACCTTTCCATTTAACAATTATCCCTTCTTCTAGACAAGCATTCTTCTCTAAGACCTCCATTAGTTTTGAGGCAATGATAATTTTGGTTTCCTTTAGGAGACCTAAAGTCCTAGAGGATCTAGTTTCAAAGAAACCCATTTTGTAAATCGTTAGATAATCTTGTGCTTTCATGTGATCAGAGAAAAAGTTTGCCGCCGCTCTCTCGAATTGGATTTGATAGCAGATGACAGGATTTTTATTGCTCACTTGGTTTAGTAGGTTCCTTTTGACTTTGCTCCACAATGGAGTTCTTTATTCTATCAAGCGTTCAAGATCATTTGCTAGTAGATTATGCTTTACAATACTTCTGAGGTAATTTTTTGGTTTTCATATCACCAATTCGGAAAAGGACATATATACTCTTTTTCAGATTATAATTGAGTTTAGTATAAACATCATTAGTTATTTATCTATGTGTGCTAAAATATGATTGTGAAAAATCGTATTTCTATAAATCACAATATTTAGTTAAGTGTTATAAAAACAATATAAATATATTTATGTTATCTTAATAATATAACATTTTAGTTATTATTATTTTTTTTTTCTATTCATGAAATAACAGTAAATAGAGAACAATTTGTTCTTTTTTTCTTTGTGTTAATTAAGGAAGAAGGAACAACGTTCAACATGGTATCAGAACTCTATTACAAATACAAACAAAAGTATTGCAAAAGTTTTAGTAGAAAACATAGACAATGGAGACACATCTCAAGTTTTCATATTTGATGAAGAAAATTATGATTTTTTGAGTATCAAAATGATGACAATATTAAAAATAAAATAAAAATGGTGGGAAATGGTGGAGAATGTTGTTCCAAACAAACCTGACAAGTCGCTGAGAAAAAATCAATGAAAGATTTGATGGTTTTGCAACTATTACAAACGGCAGTTTCAGACCAGATAAGTCGCTGAGAAAATATCAATGAAAGATTTGATTGTTTTGCAACTGTTACAAACGGCAGTTTCAGACCAGATATTTCTGTGTTTAGCATTATCAAGTACTTCTAAAAGAGTTTGGGATACGTTGGAGTCTTAATTTCAAACGACGTCTCAAGCTTGGTTGTTAAAACTTCAATAGATAAGAAGAGAGTATGAAATTTTTTAAAGATGAATGACGGTAACAACGTCAAAGTCTTCACGGAAAATTTGATTGATTTGGGAAATCAATTGAGGGTCCATGGTGAAGAGAAAACAAACTATCAAATTGTTCAAAAGATTCTCATCTCTCTTCCTGCAAGCTTTGATAGTATTGTATTTGTAATGGAGCAAATAAAGGATTTGACTATATTGGCCGTATAGGAGTTGATCGAAACTCTTCAAACGCATGCGAATCATATTTCTTCACAATATGAGAGTTCAACTGAAGGACCATTTCATGCTCAACCAATAAGAGAAAAATCTGGATTCAAAAAGGAGAATCACAAAATTTATGAACGTCATGTAAAAGAAAAAAAGTGATGTGGTGTTTGTAAGAGAGACAATCACACATAAGTGGATTGTTGGAAAAAACAGAACAAAGGTGTTCAAGAAAACAATTCAAGGAATAAGAGCAAATGTTTCAACTGCGAAAAGGTTGGACATTTCTCAAGGGATTTCCGTTCAAGTAAATATGAACGAGCACAAATGAGTCTTGAAAATAAAGACGAAGAAGATGAAGTTCACATGCTATTTAGTGCAAGCGAAGATACACCAACAATCATAAGAGAAGAATTATGGTTGGTAGACAGAAGATGCACCAATCACATGACGAAGGAAAAGAAATACTTCACAAAATTAGATAGAAGTATTAATGTTCCAATCAAAGTTAGAAACGGAGAATTCGTAATGATAGCCGGCAAAGGAGACATCATTGTTATGACAAATAGAGGGAATCAATCGTCAAAGATGTATTTCTTGTGCTCAGTTTGGGGAAGAATCTACTAAGTGTTCCACAAATTATATCTCATGGATATTGCGTCATGTTTGAAGACAAGCGATGTGTAATCTTAAATCCCAAGGGGGAAAATATTATGGAGTTTAAGATGGTTAATAAGAGCTTTCCAATAAAATGGAATTTTCTCAAAAAGAGTCATGGTTGCTCGTGAAGAAAAAGAAATAGAGTTATGGCATAGAAGATTTGGTCATGTGGGTAATTCAAGACTACAACAAATGCATAATAAGAAGATGGTGAATGGATTACCAAAGTTTCAAATGAACCAAGAAGTGTGTGGAGCATGTAAGCATGAAAAACAAACAAGAGATGCATTTCCAAAAAAATCTCTAACAAATACAAAGGAGAACCTAGAGTTTGTTCACAGTGGCGTTTGTGGACCGATGCAAACCAATTTACTTAACGGATATCGATACTTCTTATTTTATGTTGATGATTTACTCATATGTTTTGGATATACTTTCTTAAGCACAAGTATGAGGTGTTTATGATGTCTAAGAAGTATAAACTTTTGGTGGAGACTCAATCACAAAACAAGATAAAAAATGCTTCGATCCGATGGTGGTGGTGAATTTACGTTTAGTGAATTCAATGCATTTTGTCATGAATGGGTAATCAAGAGACAAGTAACGGTTCTATATTCACTTCAACAAAATGGTATTGCAGAGCGTAAGAACCGGTCTCTAGTGGAGATGGCACGAACCATGATCATTGATCAAGGTCTTCCTCACAAATTATGAGCTGAGGCAGTGTACACATCGGCATACTTGATCATTTACCCTCCAAAGCCATAGAGGATGATATCATACCGATGGAGAAGTGGAGTGGCCATAAACCTACAGTTGGACAGCTAAAGATTTTGGAAGTCTATGCTTTGTTCATGTGCCAAAAGAGAAGAAAAGCAAATTAGATGAAAAGGCAAAACGAGGAATCTTCATTGGTTATAGTAGCTAATCAAAAGGATACAGAATATTCATTCTAGATAATGAGAAGGTAGAGATTTCCAGAGATGTAACATTCGAAGAAAAAAAGAAATGGGATTGGGAAAGACAAGTAGAAGTAAAGAAGAATTTTTGTCTTCCCGTGAATATTATTCAAGATCAAGGAGATCAGGTCCAAAATCCCTCCAACCCTGTTTATTTCAACTGGGTAATCATAATAGTAATGAAGAAGAAGAGATTTCGGGAGCCATCAAAGAAATACAAGTACATGAGTGAAATCATGCAAATAGCATCAAGAGTGGAGGTTGAAGAAGCGGATCAAATAATAAAAGCTTGCCTTCTCGCACATGAAGAACCACAAACTTACAATGAAGCTTGTGGCAGTAAAGAGTGGAGAAAGGCCATGAGGGAAAAAATAGAAATGACTAAGAAAACAAGATATGGAAACTAGTAGACAAGTCGGAGAAAAAAAATGTGATAAGTGTGAAGTGGATCATGAGATCAAAATGGATGCAAACAACAATCTGATTAAACACAAGGTGAAGCTAGTTGCAAGAGATTTTTCTCAAGAATATGGAGGTGACTAACTTGAGACATTTGCCCCCGTATCAAGACTTGACATAATTCGAGCCGTTCTTGCTTTCATCGCACAAATAAAGTGGAAAATTTATAAAATAGATGTGAAGTCGGCATTTCTCAACAAAAAAAACTTGAAAAGAGATCTACGTTGCACAATCACCCAGATTTATAGTCGAAGAAGAAGACAAAGTACTAAAGCTCCGAAAAGCGTTATATGGCTTAAAGCAAGCCCATCAGGCTTCGCATGGAAGAATTGATTCATATTTTCCACAAAATGGCTTTGAAAGGAGTATGAATGATGCAACTCTATATCTATATGCAAGGAAGAAATAAAATATAATTTAAAGCTTGTACGTGGACGACATCATCATCAGCAGTAACAATATTCAACTCATTGAAAAATTCAAAAAAGATATGAAATTGGAGTTTAAGATGACACATTTGGGGTTGTTAAATTATTATTTTGGAATAGAAATAATTCAAGATGATCGTGGAATTTTTCTATCATAGGAAAAATATGCATGCAAACTTATTAAGAAGTTTGCCATGAAAAAAAGCAAAAGTGTAAGTACCTCACTTATACCACACAGCAAGACGATTGAGAATGATGACAAAAATATAGTGAACCAATAAAATTTTGAAGCATTATTAGTGGATTATTGTATTTATGTGCACCAAAACCATACTTGATGTTTGCAAGCTCTTGCCTCTCAATGTACATGTCTGAGCCACTCATGAAGCTCTACCAGGAAGCCAAAAGAGTGTTAAGCTATGTGAAAGACACATCACATTTTGGAGTTCAATTCACTAGTATCAATGATCCGGAGGTTATTCTGATAGTGATTGGAGTGGTTCTAATAAAGATAAAAAAGAGTATATCTGGTTACGTTTACTCTTGGATTCGGGGTGTTATATTGGTAGTCAAGTAAGCAAAAAACATTGGTTCAATCAACCATAGAAGAAGAATACATTGTAGTATGTGCAACAACGAATCAAGCTATCTGGTTACCAAAATTTATAGGAAAAATTGGCTTTGATTCTCAAGATGGTGTTCCTATCCTATGTGATAACAAATCTGAAATTGCAATTGGGAAGAATTTAGTGCAACATCAAAGAACAAAACACATTGAGATCAAATATCAATTCGTTCGAGAGGCAAAACACAAAAAACTTATTCAACTCAAGTATTGTGCATGAAAAGTTCAACTTGCACACTTGCTTACGAAAACATTTGGTGTCTCAAGGTTTTAAAAACTAAGAAGATAGTTTGGAATAAGAGCAAAACTCAATTAAGAGGGAATATTTAATTGAGTTTGGTATAAATATCATTAGTTATGTATGTATATGTGTCAAAATGTGTTTGCGAAAAATCATGTTTGTAAAATAGATAATTATATCTCATTTGTGGAAAATCACAATGTTTAATTAAGTGTTGTAAAAACTATATAAATATCTTTGTGTTATTTTAGTAATATAACATTTTAGTTACTATTCTGCTTTTTTCTTATTTTTTTTCTTGTATTCGTGAAATAACAATAAACAGAAAACTACTAATTTTCTTTCTCTTTGTTACTTAAGAACATCGTTCAACACCCTTAAGAAAGCACAAACCGTTCGCATCAAACAAAAACACAATCTGATTTCTGTTATAAAAAATATCTAAACAGATAAAATTAAACTAATAACTTTACTCTCAAGAGAAGAGAGGAAAGAGAAGAGAGAAATCTCTTATTGTTGTTGTACATCTTACAAATGATGCATATCATCATATTTATAGAGAAAGTTTACCGACTTACTAAAATCGGTAAACGTAAAGTTTAAATAAAATAATCAACAAAAGAAAAATCAATAAAAATCGTCGTTGAAGACGCTTTGTTGACTTTTCAACATTCTCTCTTGATTATTTATTATTATTGAAGTATTGCATACTGCGTCGTTAAAAACCTTATCATGTAAAAACCCAATGGGATAAAAATCATGATAAAGGAAAAAGAGTACAGATACGCAATCTCCCCCTGAATATATATATATATATATATATATATATATATATATATATATATATATATATATATATATATATATATATATAATTTCCTTTATATATCTCAAAAATGATGTATTCTAATATTCTGAACATGCTTTCTGAATGTTGTTGTAGGAAGCGCCTTTTTGAACAAGTCTGCTGCATTGTCAGTTGAGCGAATATACTCAATGTTGACTACTTGATTTTTCACAAGCTCTTGAGCATATGAGAAAAATCTTGGTGGGATATGTTTCGTCCTATCGCTCTTGATATAACTTTCCTTGAGTTGAGTGACACATGCAGCATTGTCCTCGATTGTCGGTTCTTTATTTGTAGTGATTCCACTAGCTTCTTGTATGTGATGAGTAATGTACTTGAGACATACACGTTCTCTACATGACTCATTGAGTGCAATAATTTCTACATGATTTGAGGAAGTGGCAACTAATGTCTGTTTTGTGAACGCCACAACATCGCAGTACCTCCTAATATAAAAACGTATCCGGTTTGCGATCGAGCTTTATGCGGATCTGATAAATATCCTGCATCTGCAAAATCAACTAGACCAAACAAGGAATTTCTGGGATAATATAATTCCAAGTCAACAAATCTTAATGTTCAGATCTATAAGAGGTTCCAATTATGTTTAGATCATCAACATATACACCGATAATAACAAATCTTAATGAGGATTTCTTGAGAAACACGCAAGGGCATATCGCATTGTTGATATATTCTTTTTTCAATAAATATTCGATTAAGCGATTATATCACATGCGTCCGGATTGTTTTAATCCATAAACTGATCACTGTAATTTGACCGAACAAATATCCTTTGATTTTTCCAAGATCTTGGATCCTTCTGAGATTTTAAATCCATCGGAAATTTTTATATATATGTCACTATCAAGTGATCTATATAGATATGCAGCCACGATATCCATAAGGTACATCTCTAAATTTTTGGATGCTGTTATACTCATCAAGTATCTAAACGTAATTGCATCCATAACCAGGGAATATGTTTCATCATAATCAATTCCCGGCTTTTGAGAGAAACCTTGTACCACAAGTCGTGCTTTATATCTTATGATCTCGTTTTCTTCATTTCATTTTCTCACGAAAACCCATGTGTATCCTACAGACATTACATCTTCTGGTGTAATGATAACATGTCCGAATACATTTCTTTTATTGAGAGAGAGTAATTCATTTTTCATGGCTTTTTGCCATTTCTCCCAATCGGGTCTCACCTGACATTCTGATAATGATCTCGGATCTGGATCATTATCTTCATCATCAATTTCTTTAGATATAGAAAATAAAAATGTTCCATCCACATCTTCTATTTCATTTCTAACCTAGATTTTTCTATATTGGGCATAATTAATGGATGTTTCATAATTTTCTATATCTTGTTCTTCCTTTAGAAGATTTTCATCATCAGATTTTTCAAGAACCTTCTCATTTTCTTGAATATCTGCATGATGTAATACTTTTGGGAGATCTTTACTGATTTTTCCCAATTCTTTTTCTTTCGGGGATTTTTATCTTTAGAGCCCATCGGCCTCCCCCTTTTCAATTGAACTTTTGGGTCATTTATTTTATTTCCATCAAATTGTTCCTATGGAACATCAATTCTTGATGGAGCATTTGCAGCGGGTATATACGATTTCATCACCTTTTTCGTATCTGTGAACACATCTGGTAATTCATTTGCCATATTCTGTAAATGTATAATTTTCTGAACTTCCAGTTCACGTTGATTTGTGGGGGGTCATGGTGTATCAAATTTCGTGTACACCATGTAACATCTTTTGATGTTTCTTTAATTCTTCTCCCTAACGCTGGAAATTCATCTTCATTAAAATGGCAATCGGCAAAACGTACCGTAAACATATCACCAGTTCAAGGTTCAAGATATCGAATTATACTTGGTGATGTATATCCGATATATATTTCCATTCTCCTTTGTGGTCCCATTTTTGTTCTTTGTGGTGGGGCTATTGGGACATAAACCACGCACCCAAAAACTCGAAGATGGGATATATTTGGCTGTTAACCAGATGTCAACTCTAATGGGGGAATATTTATTATACGCACTTGGTCTAATCTGGACCAATGCAGCTGCATGCAGTATGGCATGACCCCATACAGAAATTGGGAGATTTGTTCTCAATATTAACAATCTTGCAATCAATTGCAACCGTTTAATCAAGCTTTCAGCCATCCCATTTTATGTATGCACATGGGCACTGGATGTTCAACATCAATTGCTATTAACATACAATAATTATCAAAATCTTGTGAAGTGAATTCACCAGCGTTATCAAGTCTGGCTTTCTTTATGACATAATCAGGAAATTGTGCTTTCAATCTGATTATTTGGGTAATGAATTTTGCAAAAGCAGTAGTTCTTGTTGTCAAAAGACAAACATATGACCATGTACTTGATGCGTCAATCAATACCATAAAATATTGAAACGGCCCGCACGATGGATAAATATGTCCACATATATCACCATGTATTCTCTCTAAGAATATTGGAGATTCATTCCCAACTTTAATTATTGATGGTCGTGTTATGAGTTTTCCTTGAAAACATTATTTACATGAAAACTCTCCCGATTGAAAATTTTTCTCATTTTCAATGGGTGACCATTACAATTTTTCACAATTCTCCTCATCATAATTGATCTAGGATGGCCTAATCTTTGAGGCCAGACTTTAAAAGTACTAGTAAACTTCTAGTTTACTATAGCATATGATTCAACTATGCTTATCTTTGTGTAATATAATCCAGAGGATAACATTGGTAAATTTTCCAATATATGTTTCCTCTCAGATATAATGCAAAAATATTCAACATTATTTTTACTCATAGTCTCTATATGATATCCATTTTTATGGATATCTTTAAAACTTAACAAGTTTTTGTGAGACTTAGAAGAATATAATGCATTATTTATTTCTAATTTCGTGCATTTTGGCATCGAAAAACTGGCTTCTCCATAGCCCAGTATTATTTTTGCATTTCCTGATATAGTACTCATACTTACAGCGGAGTTACTTAAATCAAGACAGAAGAAATATCATCTATCTTTAAGTGTAGTGTGCGTTGTAGCACTATCTGCTAGACAGATATCTCCTTCGCCAATTCCAATTTATGATATTTTCTGTGTCATAATTTATAAAGATGCATTAATAGTTTAAAGCAAAGCATATTTCATAAACTACTAAAACATCGTTAAGTTTTGTTACACAAACATATTATATATGTCTTATTAGCAGCTTTTCATTTCTCATCGATCATAATCACTTTAATCATCGTTGATACTTTCGGGATTAACAAGAAAATCTGCGATATCCAGATGAGTATCATCATTAGACCACTCAAGGAAGGCCCAACTTCATCATCGGCGAAGTTGGTTTCAACATTATTAATCTTGGACTTTATTAATTCTTGATACAGATCGACGAAATATTTGGGCGTACGACATGTACGTTCCCAATGCCTTTTCATGCCGCATCTGTAACAAGCGTTCTCGGTCAGTTTTCTTATTTTCGACCACCCTCATTTATTTGGAAATTCTGATTTTTTCCAATGTTAAAACCCCTTCCTTGTCCATGTACATGACCTCGTCCACGACCTCTACTACGGCTTCTACCGCGTCCACGTACTCGTCCTTGATAATTATTATTATTACTGGATGCTACAACATTCACTTCTGGGAATGGAGCCGATCCAGTTGGACGAAATTGATGATTTAACATCACGGGGTCGTTATTTTGTTCTGCTACAAGGAGTACTTGCATCAACTCTGAGTATCGAATATATCCTTTAATCCTATATTGCTCTTGTAGGACTACATTTTCATAATGGAATGTGGAGAACGTTTTTTCAATCATATCATAATCGCTCATTTTATCACCACATAACATCATCCTGCAAGTAATTCCGAACAACGCGAAATTATATTCACCAACACTTTTATAGTCCATGAATCGGAGGTGTAGCCAATCATATCGAGCCTTAGGTAAGATCACAAGTTCCCAACCTATCTCTTAATGATTGCCAAAGATCTGCATGATCTACTTTTGTGATATATTCATTTTTTAACGTATCGTGGAGATGGTGGCGTAAAAACACCATGGCTTTAGCCTTATTCTTATCTGACATCGTTTATGATGGATTGATGGCTTTAAGAAGGCTATTCGATCTCAGATGCATTTTTGCATTTGATGTCCAAGTCATATAATTTTTTCCAAATAAATCGAAGGCAATGATATCAAGCTTTGCCAAGTTTGACATGATATCTATATAATAATTAAATCAATTGTTATAACATTTTAAATATCATCTTAAAAGTTGTTAATGATAATAAAAGCATGTGCATATAATAAAGTAAATAAATAAATAATCATCTTAGCAGGTAAGACCGTCCATGTGATTGAAGAGGCAGCGCTTACCATATTATTTCGAGGAGGCAGTGTCTACCACTCGATTAAGGAGGAGACATAATCTACCACTCCATAAATAATTAAATTAACATAGTAAAATAAAGTAAATAATATCACGGGAGGAGGTATAACCTACCACTCCATAAATAATATCGTGGGAGGAGGTATAACCTATCACTCCATAATATCGTGAGAGGATGTATAAACTACCACTTCATAAATAATATCGTGGGAGGAGGTATAACCTACCACTCCATAAATAATTAAATTGACATAATAAAATAAAGTAAATAATATCACGGGAAGAGGTATAACTTACCACTTCATAAATAATATCGTGGGAGGAGGTATAACCTACCACTATATAATATCGCGGGAGGAGGTATAACCTACCACTTCATAAATAATTAAATTGACATAATAAAATAAATGAACTTTTACCTGAGCAGTATAACGATGCAGTATTAAACTGGTATGTGGAAAGATGATTGTGTTGATAACGTGTTATGAAAAATATCTAGAGAGATAAAATTAAACTGATAACTTTACTCATGAGAAAAGAGGTGAGAGAAGAGAGAAATCTCTTATTGTTGTTGTATTATATCATAAATATGATGCATAGCATCATATTTATAGAAAAAGTTTACCGACTTACTAAATTCGGTAAACGTAAAGTTTAACTAAAATAATCAACAAAAGAAGAATCAACAAAAAACATCGTTGAAAACGCTTTTGTTGACTTTTCAACAATTTCCTCTTTATTACCTTTCAGTATATTGGGCTTGGTGATAGTACATGACAAGTCAATTTATTTACCGACTGCGTTAGTGCTCACAGACTCAAATGACTACTTAGGTTAAATTCAAACGTTTTAATACAGATCAATCACAAGAGACGTAGATGTCATTGATATTTTTATAGGCTGCTTTGTCTCTTGGAATCACTACAGGGATGCTCACCATTTACTATAGAAAAACAGTTATTTTGCAATCATGGATGTAGTTGTATATGACTAATATGCAGCCACATCGCATCGTCACAAATCAATCATTGAAAAACATTTAGTTGTATATTGGTCGCTGTTTTGCGACCAACATGCGACCACGAGAACAGTTGTGTATTTTTCGACTACATTTGCGACTACAACGTTGTCCCAAATATTAGGATCAATATGTAAATGCATTTCAGTAACACATTTTGTAATTTATCTGCCACTACAACGTGGTCACAAAATGGTAATTGTTTATTGGTCATTTTTTCAATTAATAGAAGAACATAAAAACTTACCTCCAATATTTTGCCATATTGGTTGACTACTTGCAAAATTCATGAACTACTCTATTTCTTATACAAATTCCACCGATATATTTCTTATTTAATTATCAATTATTTTGTACATCCACTATGTCGAATTATTGTAATTTTCTCACATATTTGCATTATTTGTATTATTTGTGATTCTACAAATAAGAGGAGAAACATGAGAATATATATATATATATAAAAAAGATTTTACCACGATTTTGTAGCTATTTTGCGACCACGATAGTGTGATCGCTTATTTTTAGGTACACCTATCACACGCATGTTTTACATGTTGTTGTTTATCCACCACTTTAACACTGAAGTGCCACTCAAACAGTGATCACATATTAGTTGTAAAATATACGATTACTATGCAACCATTGTGCGAATATATCATATGTAGCCACATATTAGTTGCAAGAGAGCGACTAAACAGTGATTACACATGTCATGGTCGCAAAATGATTGTATATTGGTCACAGTTTAGTCGAAAATTGCGATCAATATGCGATGACAGCTTTTAATTTCAAAAGTGCGACCAGTATACGACTACAGACATATAGTCGCAAAATAGTTACAAAACAATTATAAAACGGTCGCGTTTTTTACGACCACGAATGTGGTTACAAAATGAAGTGACAAAATGATTATTTATTTATACTGCGCAAGTCATAATATTTGCGTGACTATCATATTTTCACGAAATCTGACATATCTTTTATATGAAAGTTATTTTTCTATTTTATCAGCTAAAAAATACAAAAAACTAGCTTTTATTATTATTTTGAACAAACTCTTTATCAAAATACTTTGGGTGAAAGAATTGGAATTGGTTGAAATTTTTGTAAACAAGTCACATAGAATCCAATCATGTATTACAAAAATATCCAAAAATGTATAGTGGAATTCAAAACAATTTGACAGAATAAAATTGGTTTTTGGTCAATCTATAAATTAAATATGTAGAGCAATACTATGAATCAAAATTGAATTTCGTGGATTGTAGGAATTGTGAGATAGATCTAATTCAGTAAAGAAATTTTCAAGAGATGTTTCTAAAATGTTAATGCTTAGAAGTCATGGCAAAATTCTAAAGCAATTCTTACTCTAAATCAGAAAATGAAGCAGCAAAACCACTTCTTGACCTTGTTTAAAACGGCACCGTATTATACAGTGAGTAAAAGGGACATGGAGACAGAGAGGAAGATATTTGTTATCATTACATCATGGCATCATCATCCATTCTTATCCCTCCGATTCTCTCCGGCGCCATTAGCCGTCGTAATCTTCTCCTCTCCACAACAATTGCCACCGTATCTCCGCCTCAAACTCCTTCCCCTGACATCACAATCACCGATCGCGTTTTTCTTGACTTCTCCCTTTGCCCCACCTACTTTCGCTCCGATCCCTCGGCCACTCTCTCCTCTACTACACCTTGCTCCGATTCAACTCCTCTCGGCCGCGTCGTTCTTGGATTGTACGGCCGTCATGTCCCTCTAACTGTCTCCACCTTCAAGCTCATGTGCACTTCCTCTTCTACATCTTACAAAAACACTCCTGTCCACAAGATCTTCCCCGGTCAGTTTTTCCTTGCCGGAAGACAAGGAGGTCGGCGAGACACGGCGGAGGTAGGATCCTTTCTCAAGGATTTGCCTCGCAATACTGACGTCGTCAATTCTAAGGCTTTTCTCCTCCCGCATGCTCGTCCTGGTCTCGTCTCTCTTTGTTTGTCTGAAAACGACGACGACGACGAAACCAGACTCGATCCCGATTACAGAAATGTCGAATTCTTAATCACCACCGGTCCTGGTCCCTGTCCGCAGCTAGACGGCGGAAACATCGTCTTCGGAACTGTTCTTGAAGGTAAACAAACTTTCTTTGGTCTATTTTGAACTCTTGAAATTGGTATAATCTGATTTTGTGAATACTCTGTCAGGATTAGATGTAGTAACGAGTATAGCTTCAGTTCCGACATATAAGCCATCGGAGAATATTCGACAGTTTAACGATTTTGCTGAGTTTTTGGGAGATGAAAGAGCCCAAAATGCACGATCCTTGTGGAATAGACCTCTCAAGACGGTTTTTATCAGTGACTGTGGAGAGCTTAAGGTCACTAATCCTTCACTCTCTCCAACTCTGCCTTAAGTATATATATAATGTCAAATTTATTGTGTTTATGTATAGTCATCCTCTACAATCTGCTTCTTCCTCGAGTTCAACATTACACTAATCCTAATTTGGAGTTCACACCTTCTCATTTCATATATAAATGTTTCAAGGTCTCAATGAAAAACCATTCATAAACGGAAACAACATTAATTAATGTTTTTAAAAAGTGTAGTTTTTGATATTTTTTAATACTGCAATGTCTGTCATGTTATGAAATGTAGTTCGTACAGCGGTCAATCATTTTTCCTTAAAAAAAACATCGTTAAGCTTTAAAAATAGCAGAAAATAATACTATTCGAACTCTACTCCATTAACTATTTTTCAAGTATATACAATATCTGACCAAAGAATCCTTAAACTAAAGAGAAACATTAAAGCAGGTTTATATTATACTTGTGTACAAATAGTAATGAAATAAAAGTGTACACTAATAGTCCTTCTCAATATGGGAAAACGATAGTATGAACACCCAGCTTACTAAGTATATGATTAAAAGGACTCTGATATACTGGTTTAGTGAAAAAGTTAGCAAGTTGAAGTTCAAATTTCACATGAACTAGATTGAATAAATTGTAACAACTTCTCACAAATACTATGATAATACAGTTCTATGTGTTTTGTCGTCTCAAGAAACACGAGATTGTGAGCAATGTGAATGACAGTAGTATTATCACAAAAGAGAAGAGAATATTAAGACAAAGGAAGCTGAAACTCCATCAAAACGTCTGTGAGCCAAACTAATTTATTGACAACCTTTAATAGCTTCAATAATCAGTCTCTGTAGAATACTTAGAAATAGTTTGTTGTTTTTTACTCTTCCAGGAAATAAGAGACCTTCCAAAAAAACACATAAACCTAAAGTAGAGCGGTTTGTGTCAGAAATTTTAATCTACATCAGCAAACACTTGAAGATGTAATTAACAAACACTTGAAGATGTAATTAAGAGTTAACAGCATAGATTAGACTTTGTCAACCTGTTCCTTTAAGATATCGAAGAACTTTGTAAACGACTTAATTTTTTCACAGCAAAAGTGATATCAAGCTTTTGTCATTTGAAGATACATCAACTTACCAATGAGTTTTTTATATGAACTAGCATCAACCAAGGGATTGATTGGTTAATTCTCCCGCTACCACTCGCAAACACGTTTGTGAGAGAGTGCGGTTGGTAGAAATTTGCAACATTAAAGTTAGCCATTTCATACCGCTTCTTGATGCTAAAAATTGCGAGAAATCTTATGGATGGAAAAAAATCCAAAAAATACGAGTGAAAATAGGTTTATTTACATAAATTCGTATAGTTGACGAAACTGAACCCAAATCTTTATATATCAAAAGCTCCTTTCCAAAAACGTTTGTGGTTACGAACGGTTGTAGATGATGTAAAAAAACTGGATAATTTAAAAAATAATCTAAAAAAGAAAAAAGTGTTCTCTTTTTTTATATATATATATATATATATATATATATATATATATATATATATATTAGTTTTGAACTTTTCAGTTTTCGTTTTTATTTTTTTTTCAAATATTTAGATTTCATAGTTTTAAATACTTTAACTTTGTTGTGTTTTATAAATAATAGAAATATTAAAATAGTTAAAAACATCTAAAAATAATGACTAAACATAAGCAATTGGATTTTGGTGTCTATTCCTATATATTATATTTATTTTGATAATTTTATGTTTAACCGCTATCGCATTTATCTATCAACCAATCAAAAATATTTCGCAAACACACCAATTTTTAGCTATTATACCAGTCGTATAAATATTTGAAAACACTTGAAACCATAATCGCATGCTTCTGCAAACTCACCAACCGCAACAACACCCGTTGCGATTAAACGAATCAAGCCCCAAGTCACCACCATTTTCTTTGGTAAGTTTTAGATGAGAATCTATAGGAATAGAAGAAGGTTTAAAACCAAAATACTCAGTTTTATCAAGAATATGTAAGACTGAGGTAAATACCAGACAAAGAAAATATTGCAAAGGTTCAATGTCACGCAATTTGAAGTGAGATTTTAGTTGAGAATTGACAGTGTTCACTTCAGTATCATTGTTGCTGGCAATAATAATGTTAACGACGTAAACCAACACACAAAGATATAGATCATCAATAATCCTCAAAGAATAAATATGATCACAAGCAGATTGAACAAACCCCATATTAATGAGAATGCTTCAAATTTTCAAAACATTAGCGAGATACTTATTTAAGGACATAGTGAGACTTTTCAAGCTTACAAAAAACATCAGGTAGAAGACAGTCCCCTTATTTGTAGTATATCTCGGAGGTAATTCCATATAAATTTCTTCATCGACATCTCCATTAAGAAAACATTGGAAATATCTAATCGCGTAAAAGAAAGTCTTATTGGAAATTTCTTAATTGCTGAGATATCAAGAAGGAAGTTTTACTGAAGTGAGTTTTACCATAGTCGAAAAAGTGTCATTGTAATCTATCTTCTCAGTGTTTCAACCAAACAATCTTTGAATCTTTCAACATTTCCATCAATATTATGCTTAAATTTAAAATTCATTTCCAGCCTATTGGGATTTTACCAAGTGGAAGAGAACAAATGCTCCAAGTGTTTGTTCTTTCTAAAGCTTGAATTTTACAGTCCATAGCTTCACACCAAACTGGAAATTTCTTTGCCTCTGTATAGGCTGAAAGTTTTTTTTTTGTCTATGTACAGACTTTATCAAAAAAAGGAAATGGGAAACTGATGTAAAGTTGAAGACCCTACTGAATAACAATGATATTCTTGAAGATGAACATGTCTTTTTATCGTTCTATGAGATGTCTGAACCGAATGTTAAGGAGCATCAAGTGTAGGACATATAGAAGGTATGGTCTTTATCGAGGGTGTAGATAAAGAAATATTTTCACCAAGAGCATTAGATTGCATAGGAGGTTTTTGAGTCAGAAAAGGAAAGAAGTTTACTTGTTGTTGAGACAAATCTGACTTAACAAAGGGAAAGAACTTTTCTTGAGAAACTATTTTTCTTGAGATAGAAATGGTGTTTTTCTCAAGATCCAAGATCTTATATCGTTTATAGCCATTTGGGTAACCAAGAAAGCACAAGCAAGAGCTTTCGAATTTATGTTTGTTTTTTGGTGAAATAGAAACATAACAGAGACAACCAAATACCATCAGTTGAGAATAATATGGAATTGTATTTGTTAACACCTCAAAAGAATATTTGTCCTTTAATATAAGAGTAAGAATACGATTGATGAGGTGAACTGAGGTTAGGATGCAGTCACCCTAGTATGGAAGAGGAATTTGTGATTGAAAAAAAATAGATCTAGCAACATTCAATATGTGTTGATATTTTCTTTCAACCATCAAATTTTGTTGGAAGGTTTCAGGACAAAAATGGTATGACACAATACCTTTGGATTGTTAGAAAGTAGTGAAATTTAATTCTAAAGTATCATCAAATCTAACCCCCTTTAACATTTCTATCAAACTGAGTTTCTACCATTTGAATAAAATTTGGAAATTTTTGTTAAGACATCATATTTGTTCTTAAGAAGATAAACTCATGTGGTTCTAGAGTGATCATCCGTTTGTTTAAAAAAATCTAAAACTATAATGAGTAGGTGTTGAAAATGGATCCCAAATGTCAAAGTGCAAAAGATCAAAAAGATTATTAGTGATGTTATTTTGTGAAACAAAAGGAAGATGTCTCTGTTTTGAAAGATGATAGACACGACAGTGAAAATTTGAATCTTTTTATGTTTTGGTAAAGATAGAACAATTTTCATAGGTTACAATTTTGAAACCTAGTCTCTTATATTACGCCACAAATCATGACTAGATGTCCTCAAATTGATGCAAAATATGAATTAACTTGTTTGAAAAGAGACTATATCCAAAAAATAGAATATAGCAATCTCTCTACCCATGTGTATCTCAATAACACAAGAAAAAGATTTATCAAAAACGATTTTGCATTTTTTACTCTTAGTCAAGAACGATACTAAGAAGATCAAATTTGAATTGAGGAATATAAAGGACTTCATGAAGAACCAAATTTCTACCCAAATGAATAATGTTTCTATTCCAATAATGCTCACAAGAATTCCAGTTGGTAAAGTAAAAATGATATTTTGGAGAAAGGTTAAATTGGTGAAAGAATATTATCATGAGTTATATGGTTTGTTGTTCATGTATCTATAATGCAAGCATTAAATGAGACATATTTTTATTAACAGAACATATGTAAGGCTTATCAGTGGTAAAACAACAAAGGCTAGAGGGAGAGGATGTACCAGAAATGGGGCAATTGGCTAATGAGAAAGGTTTGGAAGATACTGAGACAAAGTAAACTTCATGTGTTAGAATTTGTTACTTAGTAAAGAAATAATTTTTTGAATCTTAGCAGATCTTCTCTAAAGTTGATATCATGATCTGTTGTAGTATCTCCAACTATCACATTAGTTGCAATAAGAGTATTAGATTTGTTATGCTTGTGTTTAGACTTGAAACTAGATGGATAACCATGTTTCTTATAGCAGTGTTCTCCTATGTAACCAACACCTCCACAATAAGACCATATAGGCCTTTCTTTTCTCGGATATTGAAATGATCCAATTTGGCTTGAAGTTTGACTAACCAAACCTTTATAATTCTGAACATGATAAACCTAAAAAGCAGATGACTGTAAAGGAATTCCTGTTGATTTTTGACTATATTCTTGGTTTAGATGATTGTACACTTCAAACAGATTTCTAATCCAAATCTGCACAGGTATCAGAGCGATACAGGATCGCGGAGTCGTGGTATTAATCGACAGTGGGGCATCCCATAATTTTGTAGCTGAATCAATAATGGAGCAGTTGGGTCGCAAAGCTGATCGAACACGAGGATATGGGGTATTGCTGGCCACAGGAATGTCGATTCAAGGAGGGGGCGTTTTCAAAGGAGTCACATTGGAGATACAGGGAGTACAGATCGTGGCTGATTTTTTACCGATACAGCTGGGAAACGCGGACGTAATATTGGGAATGGAATGGTTGGAGTCATTGGGGCATATGGAGGTCAATTGGAAGCTGCAGGTGATGCAGTTCGAGCTTAATGAGCAGAAGGTAACATTGAGAGGGGAACCTGAATTATGCACCGCTGCCATTTCTTTAAAAGGAATTCAAAAGGCACTCCGTCAAAAGGAACCAGTGATGATAGTAGAATTGGGAGAGGTAGTAACGACAGAAGAGGAAGGAGAAGGCAACACGCCGGCGGAGCTGAGAGGAACAATCAGTCAGTATCCAAGGGTGTTCGAACCGCCATATGGGTTACCACCCTCGCGTGGAAAGGAGCACGCGATCGTGCTACGGGCAGGAGCAGAACCTGTTAAGGTACGTCCTTTCAGATATCCTCAAGTGCAGAAAGAGGAGATAGAGAAACAGGTTGCAGATATGCTCGCGGCAGGGATAATTCAACCAAGCGAAAGCCCTTTTTCGAGTCCAGTGCTGTTGGTAAGGAAAAAAGATAAGAGTTGGAGGTTTTGCGTAGACTATCGGGCGCTAAACAAGGTAACAACCCCCGATAGCTACCCTATACCCATGATAGATCAGCTTCTCGATGAACTCAACGGGGCTACGGTTTTTTCAAAGCTAGATTTGAGGTCAGGATACCACCAGATTCGGGTCAGAACGGAAGATATACCAAAGACTGCGTTTAGGACGCACGATGGGCATTACGAGTTCAGGGTAATGCCGTTTGGACTCACTAACGCACCAGCCACATTTCAGTCATTGATGAATGACGTGTTCCGTCCTTTTTTGCGAAGGTTTGTTTTGGTATTCTTTGATGATATTCTGGTGTATAGCAGGGATATGGATACACATCGTGAACATGTGGAACAAGTTCTGAAGGTATTAGAGCAGCAACAGCTATATGCCAACCGAAGAAAATGTCAGTTTGGAAGTCTGAAAATTGAATATCTGGGGCATGTGATATCGGCTGCTGGAGTAGAGGCGGATGCGGCAAAGATAGAGGCAATGGTTAAGTGGCCCCTGCCTGGTTCAGTCACTGAATTGAGGGGATTTCTGGGGTTAACCGGGTACTATCGTCGATTTGTGAGGCACTACGGCATAATTGCCAAACCTTTGACTACTCTCTTAAAAAAAGACCAGTTCGCGTGGACAGAGGAAGCTACAAAGGCATTTCAGCAGCTAAAACAAGCAATGGTGGAGGTACCAGTTTTACGATTACCGGATTTTCAGGAAACGTTTGTACTAGAAGCTGATGCGTCCGGACACGGGCTGGGGGCAGTGCTAATGCAACAGCAACGACCAATAGCGTATTTTAGTCGGGCATTAACAGACAGAGAGAAGCTCAAAGCGATTTACGAGAAAGAATTGATGGCAATTGTCTTATCAATCCAGAAGTGGCGACACTATTTGATTGGTAGGAAATTCGTGGTCAAGACAGATCAAAGAAGCTTGAGGTTTTTACTGGAACAACGGGAAGTGGGGTTAGAGTATCAACGATGGTTGATCAAGCTGATGGGTTTTGATTTTGAGATTCAATTTAAACCAGGTAAGGAGAACCGGGTAGCTGACGCGCTGTCCAGGTTCACTAGCGTGACTGCGCTCATGGCGATAACAGTTCCGACAAATCTTCAACTCGAGGAAGTAAGTCAAGAGGTCGAACAGGATAGCGGGTTACAAAAACTCTTGGCTGAACTACAGAAGGATCCTCGGACTCATCCAGATTATGCATTAATTCAAGGGCGACTGTTAAGAAAAGGGAAATTGGTAATTGCCCCAGGTTCGCCATTGATCCCCTTAATAATGCAGGAATACCATGGAGGGAAGTGTGGAGGTCATTCGGGGTTTCTAAAAACTCAGAAAAAAGTGGCAGAACAATTTTATTGGAAAGGGATGATGACAGATATTCGGCGATTCGTGGCTGAATGCACAGTTTGTCAGCGACAAAAGTACTCGACTTTGGCTCCAGGAGGATTGCTACAGCCGTTACCAATACCTGTGCAGATTTGGGAGGATATTAGCATGGATTTTGTGGAAGGAATGCCGACATCTCAAGGGAAAAACTCCATTTTCGTGGTGGTGGACCGGCTCTCCAAATACGCACACTTTGTGGGGCTGAGGCATCCCTATTCGGCTATTGACATCGCAACAGTTTTTGTTCAGGAGATAGTACGCCACCATGGATTCCCTAAAACCATTGTGTCTGACCGGGATAAGGTATTTATGAGCACCTTTTGGAAAGAATTGTTTCGATTGACAGGGACTTCTCTCCGTTTCAGCACCGCATACCATCCACAATCGGACGGGCAGACAGAGGTGGTGAATCGCACCTTGGAAACATATTTGAGGTGTTACGCGGGAGAAAAACCGCGCACGTGGATGACATTCCTGGCCTGGGCAGAGTTTTGGTATAATTCCACCCATCACTCGGCAATCCAAATGTCTCCATTTAAGGCAGTTTATGGTAGGGACCCTCCAGGGCTGGTCAAATTCGAACAAGGGTCGACAGTCGTCCGAGAGCTGGAGGAGCAGCTGTTAGAGAGGGACACAACACTTGAGCAGCTCAAACAGCATTTGATAAGGGCTCAACAGGTAATGAAAAAGACAGCTGATGGTCACCGCCGAAATGTGGAGTTTCAGGAAGGTGATTGGGTCTATCTGAAAATAAGGCCATACCGACAGAAGTCCTTGGCAAAGAGGGTCAGTGAGAAGCTGGCAGCAAGGTACTACGGCCCATATGAGGTGGAATCTAAGATCGGACAGGTAGCATATCGATTGATATTACCACCATCATCAAAGATTCACAATGTTTTCCATGTCTCTCTCCTTAAAAAGGCGGTGGGAGATAATGGCAGTAGCTCACCCCTACCTCGTCATTTAACGGCTGATTATGAATTAGCTATGGAACCGGATACAATCCTTGGATCCAGACGCAATCCGCAGACAAGGGAATGGGATATTCTGGTACGATGGAAAGACTCAGCTGAGCAAGAGGATTCTTGGGAGTCACTAGCGACTTTCAAGACAGCTTTTCCAACATTCAATCTTGAGGACAAGATTGATTTGGAGGGGGGGGATGTTGATACGTATGAAAATAAGCACCCTCCCATATTATATCAATATCAGAGAGGGGCAAAGAAAGGGGAGAGTAGGGGACAAGAAAGAGAAGGAGAAGGAAGGAAGCAGGGAGGGAAAAAACCTGGAGTAGGAGACATAGTGGGCCCTACTCAATAAGGAGAAAGTCACCAAAGTCAAATGAACCAATCCCAAGGGGGTTAGTGGCAGGTGGGAAAATCGTAAGGTGAGAAAGAGGGAAAATAATTGGAAGATTGCTAAAGAGGGAGAATATAAAAGGGAAGTGAAGAGCAGCAGGGGGAGGACACCATTTTTCTGGGAAGAGTGGATAATTGGAGTGGTAAGAGAGAGTGTTCATTTTCTCTTAATATTGTTGCATTTCTGGGATTTGTAACAGGATATTGGTTTGATCGATTTCTAATCCTAACATAGGTAAAGTCTTTTCATCATAATTCTACTACATATATTCTCATAGTTATCGTCTAATCCCTTGAGAAAGTCAATAACCTGATTCATTTCTCTTTCACCTAACAGGTCTTCAACAGTCATATAGGTTGAATGCTAGTCAATTCTTCCTAGAGAGACTCTGAACTACTTTGATGAAATGAATAGATTTGATGTCGTAGTTTATACAGACGAGGTAAGTTTTGAAAGCACTCGAATATAGAGAATACTAAAAACTTTGTATAACACACACAACTTATATTAGAAATTACTTAAACACAATTTTACAATAGTGTTTAATCAGATTTATGCACTACTAACACTTAGCATGCCACTGACCAGTTCCTATCTACCCAAACTCACCCACAACAACAGTTGTGATCACTCTTTATTCACTCACCGGAAAACGTGTGCAACAGCTTACACACAGAGCTTCAGTTTCTTCTTAAGAGCGACAACCTTAGCTGCAAGTCCACACCTTCTTTTTATATGTGACTTACCCTAGGGTTTTCCCTTTCCTAAATGAATATTCAGCAATATTCAATACCACGAACTTGCCTTCTTTGAATATCCTTTCTTCCTTACACAGTTTGATATCTCATTCCCAATGAGATCGCGCCACGTCAGCACTTTCAAACTTCCCGCATCCAGACTTACGTGTTGCACACCACTCCATCTATTTAGCCACAATCCGTGTGCTAACAATCTCTCCCTTTTTGTCTAAATGTGAGATCTCCAGAACCTGCATCATCATTAACTTCTTCCACACACACACACGGCATATAACACACAAAGAGTCTTAAACCTATCAGATTGACATCAAGGTCAGTCCCACATAAAGTTCAAAACTCTTACACAAACATCACCCATATTCCAAAGGTTCCAAAAGAAACAGAGCATAACAGAAAACAAAGCCAAGAGTAAAAAGATCGCATTGTAACAAACACAGTGGCTCCCCCTATCTACTGGGTCCTACATGGGATCATATTAGCCACTCTCATCTCCGGACTCATGTCCTCCTTCAGACGTATCCTCACCATCTTGGCAATTACCTCCAACCGTGTATTCTCCCCCTTCTTGAGATCACAATTAGACAAAAAAACACACGTGAGAGAAACACATTAGAGCACAACAGCAAAATAGGGAAGAGAATAAATACCAATGACCCTCAGTTGCATGGCCTTAACCGTTCGACCAAGCTCTCTCAAGTCATCTAAATGGTGTGGTGTAGATGAGCTACCGTCCTCTTTCTTCACACTTCTGGCCTGTTTCGGATCAAGCACCATTGGGAGTGGAGGCCGAGAGGAGGTATCACCACAATGACCAGGGACATGCCATTGATACATAAGAAGATTGTGGATCAAGTTGGGAAAAATGAGTCGCGTGGTTCTGTCTGGAGTGCGCCCAATTTTCAGTATCTGGTCGTAGCCAACTTTTCCAAAGTCGAAAGGTTTCCCTTGAAGCAACATGAAAAGGAATTGCACTAGACCTTTGATCATCGAGGTCTTGTTCGGGGTAGGCAACCAATTGCGACAATAGAACTTGTACAGCAACTGCATTGGAGGCGTCATATGCTTGGAGCAAAAGCCCTCCCAACGATTCCACTTACCACCCGTGAGTGCATGCACCGCAACATCTAAGTTTTCAGTGAGCCAGCCGTTTGAGGGCGCCAAATCCTCCGAATTACTTAGTGAATACATCTCATTGATGATATCCGGAGTGAAATTATACATCAACCCACGTACATAGACCATATTGGTGTCGAGCCTATACTCGATATCCCCTAGATTTGCATAAAATTCCCTTACAATTTCTAGTACATAGGAACTTAAATCGAGTACGGTGTAGATCAGTCTTGCTTTCTCGATAAGGGCCTTGACTTCGGTGAGATTTTTGTCCTCAAGCTTGAGGTACTTCATGTCGAGGAACTCCCGATTGCGGTATTGCTTCATCCGGTCAGCCGCGTCGGCGGAGGCAAAGCGTTGGTTGAAGGCTCGAGTCATGGGCTCCGCATTTCTGGATTACGCCAGAATACCTCAGCGACTTCGACTCGTTTAGCTTCAAATCTGGCCTCGATTTCAAGATAAGGGTAATTCCCTCTAGTTCGTGGATCCTCGCATCCTCCATCTCGGCATCAGGTTCGTGAGGTGAAGGGGTATCGGCGATGGGTTGCTTCCCAGAGCGGCGTGAAGGACGAGAAGTTGTTGGAGGCGCCGAGAGGGCAAGGGGTGCAGACGAGGGAGAGGCTCCCTCGTCGAGCATCACGGCAACAAGCTCTCGCTCGCGGATGGCTGCTCGTCGAGTAAATGGTCGCCTTGAAGTCGCCATGGCTACACGGGTGTTAGGGTTTCCAGGTTCTCAAAGAGACGGCGCTTCTAAGGAGAGAGAGAGAGAGAATAGTCGATTGCACAAGGGAGGGGAAGGGATACTCTTTTATATGTCCATGGCGAGGTTGCATAGAAGAGGCACATCTCAGCAGCGTCGTTTCGCAAAAAAAATCAAAATAAATAGGTTAATAAATATTCTACGAAATAGAGGAAATCAACTGCTACACAATTAGAGATGTGCTAGTGACAAAAATCAAACACACCGGACATGCAATCAACTTACAGACAATTTAATTCGATGAACTGATGGGGAATTTAGGCTGCCAGAAACTACATATTACACTAATGAAATGAAAGAAGAAAAAACACTATTTAAATAGGTCAAACATGCTCCACTCAACCCATAGAAATGCATGAAATCAAACTGCACTATACGTAAATGGGAATTATAGCTACATAGGTGATGTAATCACGTTGAGAAGGTCAATCCAAATCGTATTCCAGAAGAGTGTACCAACTAATCATCTCATCACTCTGAACACACGAAGAAGATACCTCTTTTCCGCATACCTTTCCTTTGTTTTTTGTTTTTATTATTATTACTCCCTTTTTTGTTTTCTTTTTCAGAAGGGACTTAACATTGAATTGGATCTATTTCAGTCCAGATTATTGTAGCAACTTGACCTGAAAACACCTCTTCTCGGTTAAGTACTACCTTCTGCCTAATCGAGACAGTAAAATGTGGTAGCATCTTACGCCAAGTTGAGTATCCTATCATCTTAGGCCTTTGTGTGTGCCATCACCTTTTTTTTGTTAACTCTTTTTTTTATATTCCTGTTTGATGAGTATGTATGGCACAACACTGTCTACTCCCTTCTTCAAGTGTTCTTTTGTACCTAGAGACTCATAATTACCACAAACTACCTGTCACACAACTGAATATAACCTCACTTAACATCGTGACATATATACACACGTTTGTAGCTTTCCTCCCCACTATCACACAAACAATCATAATTCACACATTCCGAGTGCTTTTCGTAGTGAGATAAATGTATTCGCATCCAAAGCCTTAGTAAAGATATCAGCAAGTTGTTTTTCAGAAGTAACATGCACAATTTCAACAGCCTAATCCTCCACTAGTTCCCTAACAAAATGATGCCATATATCTATATGCTTAGTTCTAGAGTGCTGCACCGGGTTCTTAGATATGTTTATCGCACTCATATTATCACAGTGTATAAGTAGAGGTGCAGTTTTCATACCGTAGTCATCCAGCATATGTTTCATCCATAGTAGTTGAGTACAACAGCTACCCGGGGCAATGTACTCTGCTTCCGCGGTAGACAAAGTCACACAGTTTTGCTTCTTGCTATGCCAAAAGATCATGTTATTTCCAAGAAAGAAGCATCCACCTGAGGTACTTTTTCGATCATCATTGCTACCTGTCCAATCTGCATCACAGAAACCAGCTAAGTTAGTATTCGTCTCTTTTGTGTAACACATACCTAGGTTTGATGTCCCTTTCACATATTTCAGTATGCGCTTGACAGCCAACAGATGTGATGCGCGTGGATTGGCTTGGTATCTTGCACACACTCCCACACTGTAGCACATATCCGGCCTGCTCGCTGTCAAGTAGAGTAAACTCTCTATCATTGCTCAGTATAGTTTTTCGTCAACCGGTGGTCCTTCTTCATCCCTGGACAGCTTACTGGTAGTGCTCATAGGTGTTATAGCAGCTTTACTTGTCTACATATCAAATCGAGACACAAGATTTCGCGCATAAGTGTTTTGTGACACAAAAATCCCTTCTGACGTTTGCTTTACTTGTAGTCCAAGAAAGTAGTTAAGCTCTCCCACCATACTCATCTCAAATTCTTGCATCATATTCATCACAAATCGGTCTACAAGTGCTTTGCTTGTTCCTCCAAATATGATATCATCAACGTAGATTTGAACTATCAACATATGTCCATTTTCTTATTAAATGAACAAAGTCTTATCTACGTTGCCCCTTCTGAAGTTAGACCTTAACAAGAATTGAGTTAGGTGCTCATACCATGCCATTGGTGCTTGCTTAAGTCCATATAAAGCTCGCTTGAGTTTGTAGACATGTGAGGGAAACTTATGATCTTCAAACCCTTTAGGTTGTGTCACATACACTTCCTCCTGGAGTAATCCATTCAGAAACACACTTTTTACATCCATCTGGAATAACTTGATGTCTATCTTGCATGCTATGCCAAACAATAGTCAGATCGATTCCAGACGTGCCACTGGTGTGAAGATCTCGTCAAAATCCACTCCTTCTATCTGACTGTAGCCTTGAGCAAGTAATCGTGCCTTGTTTCTAACAATGTTCCCATCTTCATCAATCTTATTTTTAAAGACCCACTTTGTTCCTACAACATTGACATTGTTTGGTCTAGGTACCAAATCTCATACGTCGTGTCTGGTAAACTGCTCCAGTTCTTCATGCATTGCTGTCATCCATGATTCATCCTTCAATGCTGCACTCACATCCTTCGGTTCTATAAGTGACACAAACGAGGCCAGTTTAACCATATTCTTGAAGTCAATCTAAACTTTCCTGGTTCGTCTATCACCATGGATATCTCCAATTACATCATCTACTGAGTGGTTACGGTGCACCTGCAACTAACTGTCTGCCCGTGTTCTTTCCTCTGTGCCCTCATCTTTAACTTCCTCCTCCTTCGGCAGTGTTACATCTGCTATGTTCTAGTCTGATTGCACATCTTCTTCCTGTGTAACCCTCTCAGCTGTTAATATACTTCGATCATCGAACACCATATTTACTGATTCAACAATCATCCTAAGATTTTTTGTTATAGACCCGATAAGCCATGGAGTGATTCGAGTAACCCATAAACAACTCCTCTTCACTTCTAGAGTCAAATTTTCTAAGGTGATTTCTCTCATCAAGTATGTAACATACACACCCAAAAACATGAAAGTAGCTCAAATTCGGAGTCTTCCTTTTCCCAAGGTGATTTCTCTCATCAAGTATGTAACATACACACCCAAAAACATGAAAGTAGCTCAAATTCAGAGTCTTTCCTTTTCAAATTTCATATGGTGTGGTCTTAGTACCCGGCTTAACATAAACCCTGTTGATGATATAGCACTCCATGCTTATTGTCTCAGCCCAAAACCATGTAGCCATATTATTTGCATGCATCATCACTCTTGCCATCTCTTGTAGGGTTCTGTTCTTTCTCTCCACTACTCCGTTTTGTTGTGGAGTCCTTGGTGCTGAGAATTGATGCCTAATTCCATACTTGTGACAGAAACTCTCAAACATCTCATTCTGAAATTCTCCACTATGATCGCTTCTTATTTGACCAATGTTCCTTTCATCATTGAACATTTGTAGCGTGAAAATCTTGAACTTCTCAAACGCTTCAGATTTATTCCTCAAGAAATTCACCCAAGTAAATCGTGAGAAATCATCTACCATGACCAGGATATACCTCTTACCGGCTATGCTCTCTGTCTGTATTGGGCCCATTAAATCCATGTGTATCAATTCCAAAACTCGCTTAGAACCAATTTCAGGTACCTATTTATGTTGTACCTTTATTTGCTTCCCCTTGCAACACCCTTTGCATATGTTCCCGATTTCTTTTTCAAGCTTGGGGACCCCACGAACCACTTCTGCTTGCACAATTCGTTGAAGCCCATGTATGTTCATGTGTCCGAGTCGTCTATGCCAAAGTTCCAACTGAGATTTAACCAGTGAAAGACATTTAACAGTCGCATTCCACATGTAGCAATTATTACTCGACCTGGACCCACGTAGTATCATATTCCCTTGATTATCCATCGCTTGACATTCATCCTTAGTGAAGAACACTATTAGCCCTTCGTCACACAGTTGACTCACACTAATCAGATTCGCCTTTAGTCCTTCGACGTAGTAAACATTCATCAGTGAGGTTTGCAAGTCATTACCAATCATTCCAACTCCTAATATTTTTCCCTTTGCGCCATCTCCGAAAGTTACTTTCCCGACCTTGACTTCTGTGTATGATTTCAAAATCTCCTGATTACCAATCATATGTCGAGAACAACCGCTATCAAAATACCATAGAGTCAACTCTTTGTCAGTTCCTGAGATGTAAGCCACTTTACCACACATTCTTTCCTTCTCTGTTATGTTCGGGCAAGGAGTCTGTTCCAGGAAACTGCACTGATTTTCCATGTTCAAATCAGACCAGCTAGAAGTACAAGTAATTCTTGTCAATCCACACTTTCTTAAATTGACTAGGTTCAAGAAAGCACCTTCCTGACTTCTAAGCCTGCCTTATGCGATTAGTCATTCTGTAGCAATTGCGTCTAATATACCCATTCCTCCCGCAAAAGTAGCACCCCTTAAATTTTGGATCTCTAGTCCTTTGAATCTCATCTCTGCTAGTAACTGTAGATTCCTTGTGTTCAGAGTCTCCATTTTGAACTTTTGTGACTTTCACTTTCTCACTCTGGACGAAGTTCTTGAGATTCGTGTAGTCAGGGCTTTCTGTGACACAGGTGCTCTTTGTGTATCCTCTGTAACCAAAACCCCATGTACATCCAGTGGGTGTTCCCATCTCCAAAAGTCTATCCAGATCCTTTGAACCCTGATTCAGCATCCTAATCTTTTTGTAGTTCTCGGTCAAGTTGTGTTCCAGCGTCTAATTGCGTTCCCTCGTTTGAATCAAAATATCTTTCAATTTGATCATTTCTGCTTCTAGCGTTTCAATCCTCTTGGCATCAGATAGTTGTTCAATTGAGCTAGCTATTTTTTTCTTTTCATCAGTGCCACATTCAAGTTCACAACTCCTTTTATTACTGGACTCCATTTCCATAATATTGACCTTCGCTTCCAGCATGGCCTTATCCTTGAGGAGTCATAGGTTGGTATTGCTCAACGTCACCCAATTATCATAGAGACGTCGATATTAAGCTTTTGCATCAACTTCACCATCATCATCTGAGTCAGTCTCTTAATCGAATTCCTTGATTGCTTCACTTGTGAATGCCACAAAGTTTAACATCTCATCGTCTTCTTCACTATCATCTGACTCGGTCTCACTAAAGCTTAATAGTGACTTATCGTTACGCTTCTGAAGGTTTGGACATTCTGATTTAATGTGGCCAACCCCTTTACACTCATAGCATTTCAGCTCCTTGCGTTTGGTGAGAGGGCATTCAGCCTTGAAATGTCCATATCCTTCGCACTCATGACATTGCACGTCTTGTCATCTACTTGATCTTCCAGCTTCCATCCGTGGTGGTTTATTGCTGGAGCGGTTTTGATAAGTCCCCTGTTCTTGGCTGTGCGACTTGGTTTGTCCCTTCTCATTGCGCATAAGTGCCTTTTTGAAACTTCTTGCCATCAGACCCATACTCTCCTCTAGTTTCTGATTCAAACTGTCTTCAATCTTTCTCATTCGATCTGACTCTTGTTCGGCACTGAATGCTATTCCTTTTCCCAGCTTAGACGGCTCTGTAGCATTCTCCATTTCTTCAGCTTTTAGCATCCCTATCAATTGTGAGAACTTCATGTCATCAGTGTTCATGGCAATTTTCAATACTGCCTTATGTGGTCCGAATTTTGCTGGAATGCATCTCAACAGTTTCTTGACAAGCTTTTTATCCTTGTACACCTTCCCCAATACAGCCGCTTCATTCGCAATCGAACTTAATTTTGACCCAAAGCTCGCTATAGATTCATCACTTCCCCTCCGCAGATTTTCAAACTGGAAAGCTAGATGATCAAGTCGCATCCTCTTCACACATGATGTACCCTCATACGAATTCACAAGGATGTCCCACGCATCTTTTGCGGCCGCACATCCCTGAACAAGCTTGAATTGATCAAGGTCGATTGCACATAATATTTCTGTGAGAGCCTTTGAGTTGAACTTAGACGCACTTTTATCAGCATCTGTCCACTTCTCTTTGGGTTTTGGAATTTTCTCACCTTCCTAGTTCAATATTCATGGTTCTTCCCAGCCGTCCTCCACTGCTGTCCATGCATTTTCATCTATTCCCCGAATTCTCTGCCGCATATGCACCTTCCAATGCCCAAAGTTGTTTTCATCCAGTATTAGTGGTTTTTTGCACATCAATGAGTTCTTTGGGTGTCTCCATACTCTGTCTCAGGACCTCAACCTGTTGATAAATCTCAGATTTATGCTAGGTGACCCGCTCTGATACCAATTGAAAGCACTAGAATATAGACAATACCAAGAACTTTGTATAACACACACAACTTATATTAGATATCACTTAAACACAATTCTACAATAGTGTTTAATCAGATTTATGCACTACTAACACTTAGCATGCCACTGACCAATTCCTAATCTACCCAAACTCACCCACAACAATAGTTGTGATCACTCTTTATTCACTCACCGGAAAACGTGTGCAACAGCTTATACACAGAGCTTCACTTTCTTCTTAAGAGCGACAATCCTAGCTGTAAATCCACACCTTCTTTTTATATGTGACTTACACTAGGGTTTCCCCTTTCCAAAATGAATATTCAACAATATTCAGTACCACGAACTTGACTTCTTTGAATATCCTTTCTTTTTTACACATTTTGATATCTCATTCCCAATGAGATCGCGCCACGTCAGCACTTTCAAACTTTCCGCGTCCAGACTTACGTGTTGCACACCGCTCCATCTGTTTAGCCACAATCCTTGTGCTAACAAGTTTGATTTGTGAAACCGTATATAAAGATCTTTCCATATCTCTAAAGCATGTTTGAAATATGGAATGCTCATGTTAATCTTCTTAGAAACACTTTTTAACAAACAAGATTTAATCATGTTTTTGCAACGACTCCATATCTTGAAATAACGATCAGTTTTATCAGGTTTTTATATAGCTCAATATAGAAATCCAAAATCATATTCAAACCAACAATCAACACGCCATAATTTGTTCTATCTAAAAATTTTTGCAGCTAATACTAATCCTGTATAATCAAAACTATGTAGATGATACATCGAGTGGATGTTGTAAGGAGAATCGGATACATCAAAGTGATTATGAAATGATGTCGGCTTCAATAGAAGATATCATTGAAGATTCATGCGATCTAGAGAACCATAAGCTTCACGAGATTGTAATTTCTTCTCGTTGCTTTGTGGTATTGAAATTTCCCAAGAATTGGAAGTATTTATACGATATTTTGAATCAGTCTTGCGTCTCCCCATCGGTAGCTCTAGTGAAATTGAGATCTAAATTTGATTGAAGAAATGGAAAATCAAGCTGAAAGACAACGAATGCATAAAAATTTGATTGGTCAATCCTAATTGATTCCGATCCATCTATCCAAACGTGTTAAAAATTAATTTTTGATGGATTAGTGGTTAAATGATAATGTTATGATAATGGTGATGATGATACAATGGTAATGATGGTAATATTAATAAACGTATAGTTTTTTTTTTTGACATTTGATGTTATTTAGTTTTTCGTTTTTTTCTAAATAAATTTAAAATATCTTTTATTCATACTATTACATTGACATATGTCAAAATTTGAATGATAATGACACACATATCAAAATCTCGTGAGTGATAATAATTTTATGTAATAATGTTTTTATTTATATTAATTAGGTGATAGTCAGCGCGCATCCTACAGTATTTTTTTATTATTGTATTTTTTTAACTATTTAATTCTATTTTTTTAGTCATTGAAACCTTATCTTTTACTGGCCACGATTTTTAATTAATTTATTATAGAAAAATAGATTAAAAATTCTATTTTTTAAACATTTAGAAAAATTGACATAGAATAATTCTATTACTTTTAACTATTTCAAAATAATTTTTAAATCTACATATTTTCAAACAGAATATTCCACACTTACATATGTTATGATTGTTGTATTTTTTGAAATTTTTCGTAAAAAAGTGTTTTCTAATTATTCGAACAAGGGCTGACGATCTATTTCTCCCCGAACTATGGTCATATAGCAATAAATCTACCCAAACTATCGTTGTAGTGCTCAGTCTACATAATTTGAAAGTTGAAAATCTATTTACCCATCAGAGTAAAGTTCAAAACTTAAATCCCCATCAGAGTAAAGTTGAATACCCAGATAGACACAATTGCGATTCGATTCGGTTTACTGTACTTAAAATTGTCGTTAACCATTAAAACGAAAATTAAAACCGATTTAAACCAGATTATAACCGATTAAGATTTAACCCGAAATAATAAAACCCGATTTGTGATTTTTCCCCCAAAAATCGCGAACCCTAATTTCTTCCCCAAATCACAAAATCGATTTCTTCTCCCAAATCAATTTCTTCTCCAAATCAGAAATCTATTTCTTCCACAAATTGATTTCTTTCCGAAATCGATTTCTTCCCAAAATTGTTTGCTTCCCAAAATCGATTGCTTCCCGAAATCGATTTTTCCCAAAATCGATTGCTTCCCGAAATTGATTGCTTCCCGAAATTGATTGCTTCCCGATTTCGTCAATGGCATATCTATTGTGCTAGTACGGATAGGAGTGATAAGTGGCATGTTAGTGTGTTTAAGAAAGTGCATACATGTGTTCTGAATGGTGAGTGTGAGATGATTAAGGTCCCTGTCATAGCAAGATTGTTCTTAGATAAAATGAGGGATGAACCTGAGTACTTTATGCCTATGAAAATAGAAGAATTGATGAAAGAGCGATGGAAGATCATTGTAACTCGTCCTCAGTGGCAAGTCGCTAGGAATAAGGCTTTGAAATGGATAGAAAGAGAATACGATGAGCAGTTTGGCCGTCTTCGAGATTACGCTAATGAGATTCTCCTTTCAAACCCGAATTCTAGTGTTGAAGTATATACTTTTAGGAATAAGGAAGGATTAGATGTGTTTAATAGATTCTACGTGTGCTTTGATAACCTTAGAAGATCATGGAAAGAGACATGTAGGCCATTAATAGGAGTTGATGGATGTTTTCTAAAGTCTAAAATGAAAGGGCAACTGTTAGTGGCTTTAGGGAGAGATGGAGACAATGCAATTTATCCAATTGTGTGGGCTATGGTACAAGTGGAGAATAAGGAGAATTGGTTATGGAGAATTGGTTATGGTTTGTCCAGAAAATCAAGACTGATTTGATTTTGGATGATGGTGAAGGCTTCGTAATGGTGTCTGATCGCCAAAAAGGATTGATCATGGCTGTGGAGAAAGAGTTGCCTAGAATAGAGCATAGAATGTGTGTTAGACACATCTATGGAAATTTGAAGAGTAAGTATGGGAAGAAAACCCAAATGAAACCACTAATTTGGAAGTTGGCATGGAGTTATAACGAAGCTGATTTCAAAGAAAATTTGGAGAGGATATCCATTTATGATAGTGAAGTGTATGAGGATGTTCTGAAGATGAATCCAAAGCATTGGTGTAGGGCTTTTTACAAGCTTGGCAGCAATTGTGCAGACGTAGAAAACAATTCTACGGAGTCATTTAACAGCCTCATTGTCAAGGCAAGAGAGAAGCCGATTGTTCCAATGCTACAAACCATTGCTAGGCTTGCAATGGTTCGTATTGCCAAAAGATCTGTCAAGTGTCATATGCATTTAGGGATATGTACTCCGTACGTGATTGCTTTCCTTGCTTCAGAACATAAGAGAGCTTCAGAGTGTAAGGTTTATAGATCAACCAATATGATGTATGAAGTTGTTCTTAGTGGCTGTTCATATCGGGTTAGCTTGGATAGAAGAAGTTGTAGTTGTAGGAAGTGGGAGATTACCGGCATTCCGTGTGAGCATGCCTATGCAGTCATTATGAACAAAAAACTTGAGGCTGAGGAGTATGTGAACCACTGGTTTCGAACAACTACTTGGACAAGGACTTATGAAGAAGGTCTTGTTCCATTAAGAGGTGCTCGTTTTTGGCCAAGTGGATCTGAGCCTTTGGTGCATCAACCTCCCGAACCACCTCAACCTAGTCGGAAAAAGAAGAGTAGGAAAGAAAAGAGATAGAAAGGAAGAAATGAGTCTACCTCAAAGAAGCAACCAAGACCATTGAAACGTATAATGCATTGTGGCATTTGTGGTGAAGCCAACCATAACTCAAGATTTCATAAGAAGGATGT
This sequence comes from Pugionium cornutum, assembly GCA_018901935.1. Classification (NCBI taxonomy): domain Eukaryota; kingdom Viridiplantae; phylum Streptophyta; class Magnoliopsida; order Brassicales; family Brassicaceae; genus Pugionium; species Pugionium cornutum. The sequence goes on from CM032164.1 coordinate 2,722,778, forward strand.
ACAGGTATGATTTGTTGTTTCCCTTTTTTGTGGCTGATATTTCTATGCTTATTACTGATATTCCTATGTTTATTGTGTCTTTGTTTAGGATTCTCAAATTGAACCAACTCAAGGAATGCTCACTCAAGTTGATGTTTGAAGATTGTTTTTAGTGGTTTTTGGAGCTGTTTGTGAGGCTGTTTGTCGCTGTTTTTAGGGCTGTTTGGGACTGTTTTTGGGAGCTCTTTTTGGCTGTTTTTGGAAGTTGTTTGTGGCTGTTTTTAGAAGCTCTTTCTGGATATTTTTTGGAGCTGTTTGTAGTTGTCTTTGTGGCTGTTACTGAATTTAGTTAATGACTGAATATATTGCTACATTGGATGAAATTTAACTACATTGGATCATATGTTATTGCATTTTAAAAATTGTTTCCATAAGAATAGAAACCAAACAGTACAATACAACTACAAACACACAAAATCAACATTTTCTTAACATAAGCTTTGTGTTCATCCAACACATCATCGACCCTCTGCAATATCTCTTCTTTTATTGCCATTTGCATCCTCTCAAACACACTCTCTTGAAGCTTCACTATGTCGTCTGCAATTTCTTGAAGTTGCAATGTTTTCATGGCCAATGCATCTATCTCATTCACAATTGCCTCATCAATCCACTTAAAGACATGTTCATCATCAATAAGCTACATAAGAAACAAATTTTTGTCCCATTAGCCGACAAGTATTGCACCATCAAAAAAACAAGTATCTATAATCACTTAATACCTTATTTGTTGCTATGCACACCTAAAGTACCTACGGTAAGGATTGGCATCCGATTTTGACATCTTTGTAATAGTTTTTTCCCCACACCAACATTTCTTTGGCACACCAACCACTCTTCCTCTTTCTCTTCCACGGCTACCACTCGATGTTCCAGATGATGTGTTCATCCTCTTCGCTCAAATTCCCAAATCGATTTCGAAATGACTCTCGATTTCGATTTTGTTTTTGATTTCGAAACCCTATTTCGATTTCGAAACCCTAACCTTCGATTTGAAAGCAACCACTCTTCCTCTTCACACTCGATTTCGATTTCGAGTTCGAAATCGATTTGGGAATTTTCATTAGGGTTTCATTTTTCTTCGGGTTTTAACTTGGTTCACGGGTCAAATTTTAGGTCGGGTCATGGTTCACGGGTCGAATGTTGAGTGATATTGGTTTGATTTCGGGTTTATGTTAAAAACCAGAAAAACCAGCCATATGTGGTTATACTGTTTGTTTTATAAACCGAAATAACCAAAACGATGGGGATTTACGTTTCGAACTTTAAATTATGGGTAAATAGATTTTCAACTTTCAAATTATGTAGACTGAGCACTACAACGATAGTTTGGGTAGATTTGTTGCTATATGGCCATAGTTCGGGGGGAAATAGATCCTCAGCCCTTTGAACAATGTTAAACAAAAAAGACATTAGTTTTACCACACACACATTATAAAGAAGAAATCGAGGTGATGAAAAAAGTATTTCAAAGTTTTGTAAACTTACCTCTTTGACGAGGAGAAGCATTTCCAAACCCATAAGTGTGTTGCCTTTGTTAAAATTCCAGGCTTCCCAAAAATGAATAAGTCAAACCAGTATTTCTTCTTTACAAAAATCACCATCAAAATCGTTGAAAAGGCGAAAGTATGAAAAGGAGAATTTTTTTTTGATTTCATGATTAATTTTTAGGGAATGTTTGCAAAGTTTGTGATTGACGGTATCATAGTTGGTGTTTTATAATATTAGTAATTGAAAATCATTATTAGGATGGCAGTGGACAATAAAAAGTGAGATGGTAGTGGCCAATAATAGGTAAGTTAGTGGTTATAAATTTTAATTATTTGTGCAAATATAAGTTTAATCGTCAAAAATTGTTTGAAATTTTAATAATTTAGAAATTTAGTTAATAAATAATTTTTGTTTACAATGATTTAGATAAATTTGATGATGTGTCAGTTTTTTTAAAATTGTTTTTTTCTTAAGTGGATAGTTTTAAAAGCCTCAATGAACTACTTTTATTTAGTAAGATACATGTCAAGATGTAAACGAACAATGTAAGATATATTAATACACATTTCAAGATACACAAGTTCAGCATTGGTGATCATATAAATATATTTTCTTAGTTTATTATCTACCCGGTTTATTTATTCGGTTTTATCTATTCGATTTTTAATATGTGTATTTTAATTTACAATAAATTTATATTTTAAATTATCAATTCACATTTGACTAATCACTAAAAACTATATTATAACTCTTTTCACTATTTTATATTTTTTTAATGATATGTAAATATTTATTTAAAAGTCAGTTCTCATTGAATGAATCTATCATCATGATTAAAACTAGGTTTGGTTCGCTAGATCGGTTATTTATTTTTATATATAATTTTCCTTCAACCGAGTTATAGTTTGTATAATCCTTTTTCTTTTCAACAAATAAACAAATTGGGGTTATGTTTAAAATTTGATCTGATTGAACCGAACAAATGAACTAAATAAATGTGATAGTATATGTATTTATACATGTCTCTTAGACCATGGATTACATAATGTATTAACTAGCATCAATATCTATGATTGCTTAACCACAATTTAAAAATAAAGGTCAGTGATTCCACGGATTGAACTATATCTAGCTTGCACAATATACACCACAATGTGTTAGGTTTGTCATTGATTTCATGGATCTAGTTAGTTTAGTCAACGAACCAAATAGATGGCTAGGTTTTACATGAGAGATGGAGGAATTTGTATCTTTTAGGAAGTACTTTCCAGAATTCTCTATTAATCACCAACCGAGGGAAAAGAATTCTCAGATGGACATGCTGGCGAAGCCAGCATGGAAAAAAAATTCTTTATTTTCTATTAGCACTTCAATATTATATTGGTTTGATGATACTCAAGATATCTTTTGATCAGTAAAGAATTGTAGAGTTTTTAATTGATAAAAAAGGTCACTGCAATTTTTATATTAAAAATGAATATTGATTATAGATTTGTTTTATACAATGGCACAATAATATAAATTACTCAGCTAATCATATGATTGAAGCTAACATTACAAGGAAAAATGATTTTTTAGTTGTTAAATATGACTTAATCCCTATGATACTTTTGTATGCGCTCGAAGTTACATTTTGTTTCAAAATGCATGGTAGATAAGTTTACGTGGTCGTTGCTTTTGCAATACATAAATGAGAATCAACGACAAACACTAAAATTTGGTTTTTTTACTAATACAAATATTTATTCATGAATATATGTATGTTGCTATATGACGAATTAAATCTACGGATGGGTTAAAATGTTTTTAAAGCAGAAAGACTGAGACATAAACTTTAAATGTTGTGTACATCCGAAATGTCGGGTAGGTTTGTTTTTCGAAAATATTTTTAGAGTTGTTTCACTCAATGTATATTTCTATTTTATGGTTGGTTTTTATGAATTTAGATTTGTTTGAGACATTCAATTTGATATGACAAAATACATTGAATATTTTGTATTTTTCCAATAATAATTATTATTTTTACATATATATTGAGTTTTTTACAAATTTTTTTATCAATACCTAGTTATATATTTTTCAATTTAAAAAATGAATATTTAAAGATGAAAATTAGCTGTATAAAAATATAGATAAAACAGAAGCAAAAACTAATGATTATAAAATATATTATATATAAGTCTATAAATCTTAATATATAATAAGTACCAAAATATAATCTAAATATAATTTGAAGCTATAATAAAAACACAATCATAAAAATATAACTTTAGTAAATTAAATTTAATACATAAAACACAAATAACTTATATTACATAATAAACATATAATATAATATATATAATTTTAGTTATATGTAATAATGATCTAAGTTTAATAGCAGTGGGAAAGTATCTAGTATATTAGATGTCATTTATGCTAAGAGTGCAGTTAGAGCAAAAGAGAGAATGTTGGTACACAAATCTAGTATGTATGTCAAGTTTTAGTGATATGTTTTTGAAAGAGATCTAAAAACCATAGTTGTGTTGGTTTTGTCACTTAGTCCAAATCGAACACTATTATACTATTGAAGTTGGAATCTTGCAAAACCCACCAATTTATATTAGAACTAGATTTCAAAAATGTGGATTTATAGAAATGGGCATAGAATCTGTGTTCATTGTAGAAAGAATCTTTCAATGTAACATTAAGGGTATTGATGTCTTGTGTTAAGAACTTTTTTCACCATGTGAAAGGTTAGATGATGCTTTCAGTCATTGGTAATGGTTGTAAAAACGAGAGTACCGAGCTGATTTTGTTCGAGGAAGACCATATGTTTATATAGTCCTTGTTTGCAATTTACCTTTGAACTATTTGAAAAGTAGTACAAGAAATAAGTTAGTATCTTATGTACAATTGCCAAGCACCAAAGAAAGAAAACAAGAAACCGGACTATGTGAAAACCCATTGAGAAGAACCCAATAATCTTGGATTAAGTGAAAAAGAGTACAAAAATGCAGTAAAATGAAATTTAAAGAACTTTCCTATTCTTATAAAACAATAAGGAAAATTTCAATAAAAAAAAGATATGAAAATTATATGGAAAAAGAAGTTCTTCTCTAAGGCTTTGTACGAACCAGCAAGGATAAATAAGGATATAGAACATTGTGGCAAATTCAACATTCACGAAAGAGAGAGCTTTTATTTAATGATTTTGGATTTCTAAAAGAGAAGGCAAAACTAAAGGGATAAAAGAGTTTTGGTGAGGTGTTCCAAGATTGTGTGCAATCTTGTGAACATGTGAGGCTAGTATAACAAGTCAACGGCGTATTGAACTTGTTAAAGGTCGTTTTAGGTGAGATTTGAGAGTGCATCTAAAAGAGTTTTTAGTGGAGACACGTATTGTTTTTGTTTCTGTATCACTGCTTGACGTAGTTTTCTATTTCTAATAGTTTTTGTATTTTTATTTGGTATCAGAGCATGCACTTGTCATGTTATATACAAGTGTGATTTTGGAGAAAAAATAGAAAAGTAGTTAACAGCTCGAGGGTGATACTAGATTCAGGAAACTATGGCTTCTGAAAGGCAAGGATGAAGTCCTTGATTCAGGGCATAGATGTGTCAGCCTGAAAGGCTTTTCTTGTTCAATGGGAAGAACACACGATCAAGGATGAAGGAGGAACAGTTAGCGTGAAACCTGAAGAGGACTGGACAGAGGAGGAACTCAAGAGGTCCAAGTTTAACTTAAGGACGCTGACTACGATACACAGTAGTGTATCAAAGAAAACCTTTCAACTAATTCAAGGGTGTGAAACTGCAAAGGAGGCGGAAACACTCTACAAAGCCACTTTGAAGGAAGAAGGTTCAGACCTCACGGAAGGATCTACTGGCTTCCAAATTTGAGAATATGAGAATGGAAGATCACGATACTATCTCAGATTTTAGCTCGAAGTTGAGCTCGCTGGCACAAGAAGCATCAACTCTTGGTAAGAAATATAAAGACACCAAGTTAGTAAAAGAATTCCTAAGGTGCCTATCAGTAAAATTCATGGCGTATAAATCAGCGCTAAGTGTATCCCAGAATCTTGATGAAATCAACTTTGGTGATTTACAGACTCATGAATTAGAACTTGAAGGAGTTAAGAAACCAAAAATTTTGTCCTTTACTGCATCTACAGCTCAGGCAGATGAATCTGATGGAGAATACTCCATGAGTCTGTTAGTACGGAGGTTTGACCGTGTGCTAAGGAAAATAGAACAAGGCGATAATTCTAAGAAGTTTGGATCTTTCAAGAAATATGCTGACGCAGATAAAACAGTGAAGAAGATCGATATGCAATGTCATGAATGCAAGGGATTTGGTCACTTCAAAGCTGAGTGCCCTACTGTTAAGAGAAGAGAGTTGAAATGCTTCGAATGCAGAGGTATCAGTCATATTCAGACAGAATGTGTGAACAAGCAAAAATTAAGGGGAGAAAATTCTATGTTGGCAGAAGATGACTCAGATGATGCTGTTGAAGAGGAAGTGAGCAAGTTTTTAGCTTTTGTGGGAATGATTAAACAAGAATCAAATGATGAGGATGACGAAGTCGATCTGATAGAAAGTTACAGGGAGGTTTGTGAGACACTTATCAGGCTTGGAAGAGAAAATTCAATCTTAACTAAGGAGAAAAAATTATTCGAAGCATTGGTCGAGTCACTGCAAAATGACCTTGAAGCTGAAAGAAAGATAAATCGGGAAGGATTGTCAACGACAAGGGAAAAGCTGAGACTGACATTCAACTATGAACAACTAGAAAAAGAGCTTTAGTCTGAAAGAGTTTTATCAACTCGAATCTAATCGGAGCTCAATCAAAAACACAAAAACATTCACATGTTTGCTGGTACTAGGAAATTGGACCAGATTTTAAGCTATGGAAGGGCATGAACTCACACAAAGGATTGAGTTACAGTGGATGATAAGGGAACTACCTTGGAGAAACTCTTTTTGTGTCAGTTAGTCAGTATCGTCAATTAGCTGATGCACCTGAAAGTAGGTCAACACGCAGAATTCATTGTTACTTCTGTGGAAAAGCAGGGCATATCAAAGCTTACTTTTACAGATACATGAGAAGAATCAAGAGAATGAGGAATCAAAGGAGATTCACATGGAATTGTGTACAAAGTCAAATCTGGGTGAAAAAATATGATCTTTAGAAGAAAATAAGTAGAAGTGGAGCAAGGAATACATCAGTGAGTGCAGCAGAGAGCACATCAAGGAGTGCAGCAGAGAGCACATCAGAGAGTACATAAGAGGAAAATTATCACAATAATACGGCTCTGGTTGCTAACAAATATGATGAAATTAGCCCTTGGTATTATGATAATGGATGTTCACGTCTTATGACAGGTTCAACAAGGAATTTGCAAGATGTTAAGAAAATTAAAGGAGGAAAAGTGACATTTGGTGATGGAGGTCGTGGAGTTATACAAGGGAAAGCTAAAACATGTGATGCGTTACCACAATTGGACAATGTTTATCTTGTTAAAGGTCTCAAAGCCAATCTGATCAGTGTGAGTCAACTCTGCGATGAAGGGCTTAGAGTAGCCTTCACTAGTACAAACTGTCAGGCTGTAAATCAGAATGGAGAAAGTTCGCTGAAAGGAGTTCGATCCAGAAATAACTGCTATGTGTGGAAGAATTCGATCAAATACCTAAGTGCAAGGGATGATCTACACCTGTGGCATCAACAATTGGGTCATATGAATGTTCAAAATTTAACTTCTCTAGTTAAAAACGAGATAGTATGGAGAGTACCCAAAATCAAAGGAGAAGATCGTATGATTTATGTACCATGCAACAAGGAAAAACAAGTCAAAATTCAACATAAGAAGGTCTCTGACGTTTAAACCAAAGCAGTATTGTAGCTAGTTCACATGGATTTGATGGGGCCAATGCAAGTTGAAATTTTGGGTGGTAAAAAGTATGTCTTTATGCTTGTGGATGATTACTCCAGGTTCACATGGGCTTTGTTCGTGAAAAATCAGAAACAACAGACAATTTCAGGATATGGGCACTACACTTGATAAATGAAAAGAGAACATCAAGAGAGTGCGGAACGACCATGGAGGAGAGTTCCAAAATGATACTATGAAGGTGTTTTGTGAAAATCATGGAATAGCTCATCAATTTTCTGCTCCAAGGACTCCTCAGCAGAATGGAGTGGTAGAGAGGAAGAATAGAATAATTCAGAAGATGGCTTGTGCCATGATACATGGAAATAACATTCTTATAAAATTCTGGGCAGAAGCGATCAATATTACGTGATACACAGTTAATAGAGTATACATCAGGAAGGGAACAACAAAAACTCCATATGAATTTTGGAAGGGAAAAATACATAATCTGGGGTACTTTCATGTCTTTAGATGCAGGTGTTACATTCTAAATGATAAAGACCATCTGAGAAATTTTGACTCTCGAAGTGATGAAAAGATGTTTCTGGGTTACTCAAGAATTAGCTCTGCATTCAGAGTTTGTAACATGCGGTCGTATGTGATTATGAAATTAGTTAATGTGGTGTTTGACGACCAATCTTTCATGAAGTGGGATGAGAAAAATTCTGATAGTGAGACAGATCAATTTGAGCTAAACAGTAAGGAACAAATCACTATAGTTAAGAAATTAAGTAGTTCAGAGGATCATAGTAACTCAGACCACAGAAATTAAATCAACAAGTTCAAAGAAACCACTCCTCATCTGATGTAATCGGAGGTGTGATGGATGGAAGGAAAACTCATGGTGTAAAGATTAATTTCAGAGAAATGGTTCGATTCGCTAGCTTTGTCTCAGTTCTTGAACCAAAATCTCATGTTCAAGCACTTGAAGATGAATTCTAGATTGTGGCGATGGAAGAAGAACTAGAACAGTTTGTGTGAAATGATGTATGGGAGTTGGTTCCACGACCTGATGGAGTAAATGTGGTTGGAACGAAGTGGATCAACAAGATTGATGAGAATGGAAATGTGGTACGGAAAAGGCTAGACTTGTAGCTCAAGGTTATTCTTAGATTGAGGGAGTTGATTTTGAAGAAACGTTTGCTACAGTGGCTCGTCTTGTGTCTATCAGGTTGTTCCTATGTATGGCATGTATTAAGAATTTTACAGTGTATCAGATGGATGTTAAGAGTGTTTTCCTAAACGGGATACTACAAGAATAAGTGTATGTTGAGCAACCTAAGGGGTTCGAAGACCCAATGAAGCTTAATCACGTGTACAAACTAAACAGGGCTTTGTATGGTCTGAAGTAGGCTCTGTGTGCATGGTACGAGCGACTGACTCATTTCTTAATTACAAAGGGCTACGCCAGGGGAAGTGTTGACAAAACCCTCTTCATTCTAACATAGAACACACACATCATGATATCATCTTTGTTAGTACATCGTAACAGTTGGTGGATCAATTTGTGCAGGATAAAACTCAAGAGTTTGAAATGAGTATGGTTGGTGAACTAAAGTATTTTCTGGGATTGAAGATCACTCAAATAGAAGAAGGCATATTCATCTCTCAAAGCACTTATGCCAAGAACCTTATACAAAGGATCAAGCTTGATCATTGCAAGGAAGCTAATACTCCTATGAGCACAACGCTCAAACTGTCAAGAGATGTTGAAGGAAAGAAGATTGATGCAAAAGCGTACAGAGACATGATTGGTAGTCTTCTATACCTTACCGCTAGCAGGCCAGATTAATGTTTGAGTATCGACATATGTGCAAGATATTAGGCTACACCAAAACAGTAACATGTAGAGGCGGTAAAGAGAATCATTAAGTATGTCAAAGGGATGACCAACCTTAGTATTTGGTATTCTTAAGGGTCGAACAAAAATATGGTTGGATATTGTGACGCTGACTGGGTAGGAAGTGTGGATGATAGGAAAAGCACGAGTGGAGGATGTAACTTTCTTGCAAACAATCAAATTGCTTGGATGAGCAAAAAGCATAATTTTGTGTCACTCTCTACAGCAAAAGCAGAATATATCGCTATGGATAGTTGTTGTTCACAACTTTTGTGGATGAAACAAATGTCAGCAAATTACCAAATTGATTCAGGTCTCCTCCTAGTTCACTGCGATAATAAAAGTGTCATCAGTATCTCAAGAAATCCAGTACAACATTCTAGCACAAAACACATCGATATTTGACACCACTTTATTTGTGATCTAGTGGAGGAGAAACAAATACTTGTTGAACACATTTTCACCGATTTGCAACTGACTGACTTATTTACAAAACCATTAGATTGCTCGTTTTATGACATTAAGAAATGCAATTGGTGTTTTTGAGATATGACTCTGCTCTAGAGCCTATAGTATTGAATTGTGTACTGATCCAGAAGCATATAGAGTTTTGATTCAGTTTGGATCGCTAGTCATCGTGAAAAAGAGCTACCTATCATGTCGTCATATCTGGCTCTCAGTACAAGTTTCATGAAGTAACGCGTCAAGAGCTGCTCCTGAGAAATCAAGTGATGAAGATGTCTCACTGGTTGTTACAAAAAAAAGGAAAGAGAAAAGCAATACCGTATACAAAAAAAACAAAAAGAAAAAAAAACAAAGGAGAAATCAAAACAAAAGAACACAAATCTCAAGCCGTGTATCTCATTCTTCGGTCACTTCGTAGACAAAGGTTGAAAACTGACTCAGTACATGATAAAGATATGATATTGTGAAAGTTATTTACGGCATCAGTGACCATCAGACACTACGAATCAGGCCAAGCATCGTATGTTTTTTTATCTAATACTAAATCGGTTAAAGTCATGTTAAAAATCTTATTGTTTACTTATTTGGAAATTTTTTTCTTTCTGTTTCATTGTGTCACCAGTCTGCTTGGTGATGTATGTAACAACTCTGCAAGTTGGCTCTCGTAGTGTTGGAGAGTATATGTGGTTGTCTTTATTTTGTGTTGTGCGTGTTGTTGTACTACTAATCTTTTGTTAAGTGGTTGTTAGAATGAGCTAGTGAAGATGATTTTTTTTCGTTTGGTAACTCAAAAAGGAGAGAAATTTTAAAAAATAATTAAATATATGAAAATATCACAAATTTCCACAGGTATAAAAAGGAGGAAAGATCTCCTCCTTCTTTCCCTCTCTCTCGCGATCGCCTAGTGCTCTTACCATGCTCGAGACTATGGCATCTCCATCTTAGGCCGATTCCACTAGAAAGTCTCCCTCACCAGCTTCATCTCTCCCCTCCGGCAACATTGGTGGCTCCTCTTCACCGAACTCTCTAGATGTTGCACCCGAGCTCACCATCGGTCTTCGTGCCGGCTCGCTAACTCGCTCGCCGCCGAGCTCTTCACCCTCGGGTCTCAAATCTGGGCCCTCTCATCACCGCTGTGTTTCTCCATCTGAAAAAGACAGTGGGTCCAAGCTGAATGAGGCTTCTCCGCCTTTGCACGCCTCATCTCCTCCTCGCCAGTCGACTCGCACTGCCCGGAAGCGACAACGCCTTCACCGTCTTGGTGTTGGTTTTGATTGCCTTTTTGACTTTGTTACTTAGAGTGATTTATGATTCGAGCTTAAAGTAAGAACACACGAAGTTAACGAGTTCGGTTTAATCAAGAATGATTAAACCTACGTCTCGCCGGAGCTTGTTCTCCGGAATCCACTATTACTTTGGTTTCAAGGTTTTACAAAGACTCTCTTTTCACTCTTTCTAACTCTCTGCACTTTTTCTCTCTCTCTGTTGTTTACAAACTTGGCACACTCTCCTTTTAACGGACTTGAACAAAGACGAAAACAAAAAAAGAACCCTCCGACATATACATTCAATAATGCCGTCGATTCGTACTCTCTGTGTCTCGGTACTTCTTCTTTTATGCGCTTTGTTTAGTCGACAACAGGTAGAAGAAACAGATGCTCTGTTTCTTTCCCTTAACAGCGCCTGTGTTTCCGTCCTGGTAGAAGGATGTCTTCCTTCTATTAGAACCCTCGGATACAGCCAGCGTGTTAGAAAGAAGCTTCCCTTCTTTTCGTACAACTTGAAGCTTCTGTATGAGTTAGAATCAACCGGTTTTCTCTTAACCGGTTATTTAAGTGACTTGGAGATTTCACGAACACTTGTCAACAAACTCCACCTTGTTCGAGAAACCTCCGTTTTTTTCTTTGTCTGAGAACCTTGATTCCTCCTTCTGCATGGATTCCCTGCTCCGGATTTTACCTTGATCATCATTCTGAGATCAAGCTGAGCACCTCCAGGGCTTCCTGAAACTTGCTCACAGGTACGCATTTAGTCAAAATATCTGCAGGATTGTGTGAAGTGCAGATTTTTAGGACTCTGATTCTTCCCTCTGCTATTAACTCTCTGATGAAATGCATCCTCACATCAATGTGCTTAGTACGCTCATGATGTACCGAGTTTTTAGCTAGTGCTATAGCACTCTGTGAATCACTATGAATTTCCATGACTTCTTGTTTCATTCCCAGCTCGGAACTCAATCCACTAAGCCATATTCCTTCTTTGATAGCTTCTGTTAGGGCCATATACTCAGCCTCTGTGGTGGACAAAGCCACCACTTTCTGTAGGCTAGACTTCCAGCTAATAGTAGTGCCCCCTGCAGTGAACACATAGCCGGTGATTGACCTCCTCTTGTCTTTGTCAGAAGCATAATCGGAGTCGCAGAATCCTCTGATTTCGAAACTCTTCTGTTTTCTGAAACATAACTTCAAGTTTTTGGTCTGCTTGATGTACCTGAGTACCCATTTTACAGCTCCCCAATGTTCCTTGACTGGTTTTCCCATAAACCTACTGATCACTCCCACTGGATACGCCAAATCAACTCTTGTTCCTAGCATTGAGTACATGATTGAGCCAACAGCACTTGCATATGGTATTGATTTCATGTAGTCTGCTTGTTCCTTCAACTCATCATCTGTTGCAGACTGAAGTCTGAAATGGGATCCAAGTGGTGTTGATACCCCTTTTGAATCAACCATGTTAAATGTCTTGAGAACCTTATCCAAATACTCCTCTTGAGATAACTCTAGAGTATCATTGTTTCTGTTTCTCTTGATTTCCATTCCCAAAATTTTCTTGGCATCTCCCATATCTTTCATCTCGAATTCTGACTTGAGAAGTTCCTTTAGCATTCTGATTCTCTCTTTGTTCTTACAAGCTATTAGGATGTCATCAACATACAATAAAAGATAAATGTATGTTGCATCACTGAACCTCTGAAAGTATATGCAGTAATCATACTTACTCCTGAGATATCCTGCCTTTAACATTACTGAATCAAATTTCTGATTCCATTGCCTTGGTGACTGTCTTAAACCGTACAATGATTTCTTGAGAAGACACACAAAATCAGAACCTTTCTTCTCATATCCTTCAGGTTGTTCCATCAGGATATCCTCCTCTAATTCACCATGGAGAAATGCTGTCTTTACGTCCATCTGTTGCAGTTCTAGATTTCCCTCAACCACATAAGAAAGAATCAATCTTATAGAGACGTGTTTGACTACCGGAGAGAATATTTCTTGGTAATCAACTCCTTCCCTTTGTGAGTAACCTTTGGCTACCAATCTAGCCTTGAATCTAGTACTGTTGAGACCATCTGTCCCAGGTTTTCTTTTGAACACCCACTTACTGCCAATTATCTTCTTCCCTGTAGGTCTCTTTACTAGTTCGAAGGTATGATTCTTTATTTGTGCCTGCATTTCTTCATCCATGGCAATTTTCCATTTTTCCCAGTCTTTATCCGTTCTAGCTTCTTGGTAGCTTTTCGGTTCAGGGAACCCACCATCTTCTGCAGCCCAGAGTGCAAAACCAACATTGTCTGAGTCATAATACTTCGAGGGTGGTTTGATTATCCTTCTTGATCTGTCTCTGGCCAGTAAGTAATTTTCCAAAGATTTGTTCTTTCCTGGATCTTCCTCTTCTGAGTCTGAAGATCCTTCCTCAACATCTGATAAACTCTTGTTGTCTGGACTCATACTCTGTTGATCACTTGAATCTGTAACCACTTCCATTGACGTTCTGATTTCACTGCCAAGAGGTAGGTCTATTGATAGCATCTCCTTGTCTATGTCTGCTTCAGGAACCTCCTTTTGTGTTTTGTACATTTGGTCCTCTTGAAACACGGCATCTCTACTGATGATACACTTCTTCTCCTCTATTAGCCAAAACTTGTGTCCTTTGACTCCTGGGGGATATCCTATAAAGACAGCTTTCTTGGCTCTAGGATTAAGTTTGCCTTGATCACAGTGAATGTATGCCACAGACCCAAAAACTCTGAGATGACTGTAGTTAGGCCTTATTCCTTGCCACACTTCCTCAGGTACTTCAAAATTCAGGGCAGAAGGTGGAGAGTGATTGATCTGGTGTGTTGCAGTGTGTGCTGCTTCAGCCCAGAAAGCCTTGGGTAGACCAGATTCAATCAGAATGCTCCTTACCTTTTCCATCACAGTTCTGTTCATTCTTTCTGCAACACCGTTTTGTTGCGGAGAGTATGAACATGTCTTATGCCTTATCACGCCTTCACTCTTGCAGAATTCATCAAATTCTCGATTACAATACTCAAGACCATTATCTGTTCTTAGTACTTTCAGCTTTCTGCCTTCCTGGTTTTCCACCATTCTCTTCCACTCCATAAATTTCTCAAATGCCTCATCTTTGGTTTTCAGAAAATAAATCCAAGTTCTCCTTGAGAAATCATCTATGAAAGTGATGAAGTACTGACATTTTCCAAGTGATAGTGGGACATGAGGTGATCCCCACAAGTCTGAGTGCACATAGTCTAATTTTCCCTTTGTGTTCATCTTTGAAGAACCAAAGGATACCCGATGTGACTTCCCATAGACACACTCTTCACAGAAGTCCATACCAGATATAACCTTCCTGTCTAGATACCCTTTATTAACCAGAGATTGCAAGCCTTTCTGTCCCATGTGGCCTAACCTTCTATGCCATAATCTAGTCTCATCAATTCCATTTGCTACAACATTAGCTTCTCCTGAAATCACTGTTCCTTCTAGAGTGTATAGGGTATTTAACTTCTGTCCTTTAAGAAGTGTAATACATCCTTTGTTTACCCTTAACATTCCATTTCTAGATTGGAACCAACAACCTAAATTCTCTAATGTACCAAGAGAAATGAGATTTCTAGACATAGTAGGAACGTACCTTACATTGGTTAGGAGAACCGTGGTGCCATCCTTGTTCTTTATTCTTATGGATCCCACTCCTTTTACCTCAGAGAAGGTATCGTTGGCCATTCTGACTTCTCCTGTATTTTCCTCATCTAAATCGAGAAACCAGTCCTTTCTTGGTGTTATATGGAAGGAACATCCTGTGTCCAAGATCCAGGCATCCTGTAGATCTCCTGAGACTGTCATCAGTGATTCTGAAACCATCAATGCAGCCACATCATGAACTTGATTGGTTACGTTTGAGGATTCTCCTCTTTCCACTGACTGATCTCTCTTATTTCGTTCCTTCCATACAGGGCATTGCCTTTTGAAATGCCCTTCTTTTCCACAAATCCAGCACTCTTTCTTGCTCTTGTCTCTGGATTTTGACCTGTTTCTTGATTTAGAGTTCTCAGAAGACTTTGCTTTCTTGTCTTGTCTTCCTCTAGTATCCTTCACATAAAGGCTTTCTGCTACATTCTTTCCTTTCTTACTGTTCTGTCCAAGATCTAGTTGCTTTGAATGGATTGCTCCAATCACCTCCTCTAAGGTCAATGTATCTTTGCTATACTTCAAAGTATCTTTCAGGTGGTCGAAAGAGCTTGGCAGAGACATAAGTAAGATGATAGCCTGGTCTTCATCTGGTATAGAAACCTTGACATGCTCCAAGTCCGCTATGAGTTTCAGAAGATCATCTGTACCTTCTTCTACTGTAGCCGAGTCTGAGATCTTGAAGCTGTATAACTTTTGCTTCAAATAGATTCGGTTGGGGAGAGCCTTGGACATATAGAGCTGGTCCAAAAGTCTTAGCATCCCTGCTGCAGACTTTTCCTTTATTATTTTTCTAAGAACTTGGTCTCCAACACTGAGTATTATGGTAGAGCGAGCTTTTCTCCTCTTTTCTTCCAGCTGTAGGTACTTTAGAGCATCTTCCTTTTCCCTTTCTGGACTGAGAGTAGCTGCTTCTCCTTCCTCTTCTACCACACTCTCAGCTCTTGTTGGCCTGACTGTTTCTTCCTCTTCTTTTAAACCTTCGAGCAGACCGAGTATCTCAAGGTGAGCTAGAGTCTTTTCCTTCCACAGCATGTAGTCTCCTTTTCCATCGAACTTTTCTAAATCAACTCTTCCTGAAGTCATTCTTCTCAAACAGCCTTATCTTGTCAACCAACAGCTCTGATACCAATTGTTGGTTTTGATTGCCTTTTTGACTTTGTTACTTAGAGTGATTTATGATTCGAGCTTAAAGTAAGAACACACGAAGTTAACGAGTTCGGTTTAATCAAGAATGATTAAACCTACGTCTCGCCGGAGCTTGTTCTCCGGAATCCACTATTACTTTGGTTTCAAGGTTTTACAAAGACTCTCTTTTCACTCTTTCTAACTCTCTGCACTTTTTCTCTCTCTCTGTTGTTTACAAACTTGGCACACTCTCCTTTTAACGGACTTGAACAAAGACGAAAACAAAAAAAGAACCCTCCGACATATACATTCAATAATGCCGTCGATTCGTACTCTCTGTGTCTCGGTACTTCTTCTTTTATGCGCTTTGTTTAGTCGACAACAGGTAGAAGAAACAGATGCTCTGTTTCTTTCCCTTAACAGTGCCTGTGTTTCCGTCCTGGTAGAAGGATGTCTTCCTTCTATTAGAACCCTCGGATACAGCCAGCGTGTTAGAAAGAAGCTTCCCTTCTTTTCGTACAACTTGAAGCTTCTGTATGAGTTAGAATCAACCGGTTTTCTCTTAACCGGTTATTTAAGTGACTTGGAGATTTCACGAACACTTGTCAACACTTGGGTTACCCTCCTCCTCCGGCCCTCGGCTCTAGTTTGCCTCTGGTTCGTCTGCTCTCCCATCGTCTTCAACTCCTCCCATGCCGATTCGCTCTAAGAGGTTCTTTTCCTCTCTCGCTCGTACTCGGTATGCTTGGTTATACTCTCGTGGAATTATTGTTGAGTGCTTTGTAAACTTTGAACAAGAAGATACTTGGGATTATTTATCAGTTATTGAGAATGGACGTTTGAAACCCACTGTTATGGGTCTAAGTGCGTATATTAAGGAGGTTATTCTTGAGTTTTATGCTAATCTTCCTCCTAATTCTGATGGTCTATCTGACACGGGATTCACTTTGTTTGTTCGCGGTCATTAGTACCAGTTCTTTCCTCAGCAGATTAATGCCTACTTCAATTTTGAAGTTTTATCCTCTCTAGAAATCCTGGCTGATGTATCTGCTGACTTAGTCAATCTTGATGCCATGGCAGATCTTATGACTGCAGGAGGCAAACGTACTTGGACAGGCTTAAGTACAAGATATCTCCCTCCAAAATTTGCAGCTCTTGTTCTTATTGCCACCTATAATTGGATCCCTTCCATACATAAAAATCACATCTCTACTGATCGTGGTCATCTGATTTGCAAAATGGTCCATGAAATTCGCATTGACTTTGGAATGTTGGTTTTCAAACAAGTCATGAGCCTTATCTCTCTTCAGAAAAATGATTCACGCTGGCTAGTGTTTTCTTGTCTCATTTTTGGACTTCTCCAAAAGCAGCACTCCGTTCATATGTTTGCTGGTGAAAAATATATTGCTCTTGTCCACAAAAAGGATGCTCGTAGTGGTGAACAGTTTCTCAAGAAAGATGGAGTTCCTCGCAAGCCGCCAAGGCCCTCGCACAAGCCAGCAACACCTACTGCCACTCAGTCATCCCATGGCCCCTCTCAGGTTATTTCTTTGGGCATTGTTCGTCTTCCAAGAAGTATGTTCACTACTGCCGCAGCATGTGAGGCACTTGCTGACACAACTATTGCACTATCAACTCTCTGTGATATTGTTCGTCAACTCCAACAAGCCCTCCAAGGTATAGTACCTAGTACCTAATTCTCCTTTTTTGAACCTACTACTCTATTTTTTTAACTTCCGTGCTCACAAACAGGGGGAGAACAGGACCTTGGGACTGGTTCTGAATCATTTTAAGGATGTGCACGTGTTTTTTTATCAAGTTTTTGCTTGTTTTCTTGTTGGTTTGGATCAAGTGTTGTTTGTTTTTGACTAAGGCTAGAATCGTGGGGGGGGGGGGGAGGGGGGAAGAATGGTTGTTCGTTTTTGTTATGGCTAGAATCGTGTGGGAGAATGTTTTTGTAACCAACTCATATCTCTCTTTGGACAGTTGATTGTAGCTTAAAAAAATTAACATCAATTTGAGGTCAAATCAATTGGTGGCTGTTGTTTGTCTATTTCTCGTATGTGGTGTGGAATTTTCTGTTCAGGTGCTTGTAAGACACATAAGTTCAAAAAAGAGAGATATTAAAGATGTAGCTGTTTGCAACTTACCCTTGAACTACTTGAGAAGTAGTACAAGAAGTAAGTCACGACCTTAGCAGAATTGCCAAGCGTGAATAAGACAACCTTTTCATTTTTCATTTTTTTCAATATGAAAAAGTAATAAGAATGAGAGCTGTTAAGCTTTTCATCATCCTGGCGTCGAGCTATTTTTCCGCAGGACCTCCCCTACAGTATCGTCACCGCAGTAGAGTACAAAGAAAAAAAGCAAGAAGCTGGACTACGTGAGAGCCCATTGAGAAGGATCCAACAAACTTGGATTAAGTGGATAAGGGTACAAAAAGGCAGTAAAATGAGGTCTAAGGAGCTTTCCTATTCTTGTAAAAGAATAAGGAAATTTTCAACAAAAGGAGATATGGAAATTACATAGAAAAAGGAATTCGTTTCTAGGGATTTGCACGAAACAGCAAGGATAAATAAGGAGATAGAACATTGTGGCAAATTCAACACTCACGAGAGAGAGAGAGCTTTTATTTAAAGGTTTTGAGTTTCTAAGAGAGAATGCAAAACTAAAAGGGTAAAAGCGTTTTGTTGAGATGTTCCAAGATTGTGTGCAATCTTGTCAATGTGTGAGGCTAGTGTAACAATTTAAGGGCGTTTTGAGCTTGTTCAAGGTTGTTTTAGGTGAGACTTAAAAGTGCATCTAAAAGATATTCTAGTAGAGACACGTATTGTTTTAGTTTTTGTATCATTGTTTGACGGAGTTTTTAATTTCTAATAGTTTTTGCATTTCAGAGGATTGTGAGGATCATATTAGTTCAAATCTCAAATCAAAATATTAAACAAAGATGGTTAAAAATATGAGTTATGTTTAAACTAATTAGTATAAGATGTTTTGAAAAAAAACCGAAAAACAAATATGTGCTAGTCGGCCGAAAACAAACAATACCATATTAGTGATAGAGTTTAGATAAACTTGTAACACTTTACAATGGTACCATAGTTTAGATTTTAAAAATGGGGACCTAAAGAAGTTGATTTGGATTGCATGTTCAATATGGGAAAAGACTTTGAGAATGAAAATGCAAAACCTAATAAAAATATAAAACTACGTCAAGCAGTGATACAACGATTATTACAACACGTGTATCTACTAGAAAATCTTTTAGGTGTACTCTTAAGTCTCATCTAAAACGACTTTGAATAAGCTCAAGACGCCCTTGACTTGTTAACTAGCCTCACACGTTCACAAGATTGCACACAATTTTGGAACACCTCACCCAAACTTTTTTACCCCTTTAGTTTTATTTTGTCTCTTAGAAACCCAAAACCATTGAATAAAAGCTCTCTTTTGTGAGTATTGGGTTGCCACAATGTTCTGCCTCCTTATTTATCCTTGCTGCTTCGTGCAAAACCCTAGATACAACTTCATTTTTCTCTCATAATTCTCATTTTTCATTTTATTGTAAAGTTTTCTTATTTTTTGCACAAGAATAATAACTTCACTTAAGACTCGAATTTGCTCCTTTTTTGAAAATTTTTCCTCTTAATAAAGGTATGTTAGGTCATTTTAAATGGGATTCACGAAATCCAGATTCTTCCTTTTTCTCTTCATCATTGCATGATGTTTTGAGTCACTCCATTGTACTAATTCCTAATTAGTTTAATGATGTTTGTAACCTACTGCATATTTAGAGAAAACCTTGCGATTAAAGAGGTGTTGGTGTCTTGTTTCAAAATTCTTTTATATCATACGAATAGTTTGGCAATAAGTTCCATTCGTGATAATAGTATGGTTGGGGATTCCAAGGTTTCTAGTCTTAGGTTGGAGGAGAGGATCTTGAAATATCAATCCAAATCCGACATTGAAAGATTGCTACCACAATGATTTCGTTAAAAGTAAGCTTAAGGTTTAAAGGAATGGAATTGTTAAAATATCACTTTAAATCCTACATTTGAAGATTAAATAATATCTAATACACAAGTGTAGTCCAAATTTATTTAATATAAAACATTTTTTAGAAGAAACTTAAAAATAGCTTTTACATTTTCAATTCGTATCAAATGGAATTTGTGTATATTATAAACAAGTAGTGGAAAATATGGAAACTATCAATATCTAGTTAAGAATTCAAGGGTGATAATAGATTCAGGAAACTACGGTTTTTAGTACTTTTTACTACTCCAAAAGGGAGAGTTTGTAACTCATGGGGAGTTCTTGATTTATAAAACTCAATAACAAAGGAAAAAAATTGAAAGTGAAGTTGTTAGAATGTTACAACTCAAGAATTGTTTGAAGTGATTTTGTATGAGTGGAGAAGAAGTACAATAACTAGTACAGAAAAGCGTATATATGCGTTTGGTGAAATAGACTTAAAGTAAAAACTTCCAGGGTTATCACAACTAACTTACACGACCCAAGAGGTGGTAGCTGGACTCGAGAAGTTTCATAAAAAAATATAAGTCTTTTGAAAAGTTTTCTTAGTCTTGGAAGAAGAATAAAAAAATCTTATTTTTGCATCAAAATTTGTGTATATCTCCAAAAATAGAATTTTGACTAGGGTTAGCCATGATCTATTGAGAACAAATAGATTTAGAGCTTTTAACTATAGGATTTGGGGATTTTTTGTAAGAAAGTAAAACAAGGGGTTAAAATAAATTTTGTTTGAGATGTTCCAAAATTGTATTATAATATTATATACGTGTGAAGCTAATATAAGAAGTCAATGGTGTTTTAAATTTGTTCAAAATGATTTTAGGTGACACTTATAAACGTATGTAAAATGTTTTCTAGTAGATTATATCAGTTTACTGTATCATTAGTTGATGCAGTTGTCTATATCAATAATTTTTGCATTTTTTAAAAAGCGTTAAGCAATAAAAGCATAATAAATATAGATAACCAAACTTCTCCTTTGTCTATTGTTGAAAAAACAAAGTAACATGGATGGTTTACCAATTGATGATGGATGTCATGTTGACGGAAGCACCTAGTCTAGGACTGCGTTTTTGGTTTTTTTGGGTCAGTCAGGTCGGTTTGTTCGGTTTTCAGTGAATTCAATTTTGGAAAAAGTCGACCAAAAAAATAATACTAAATCAGCTCGGTTTGGGTTTTTATCGGTTTAATCGATTTGATTTTTAACATATAAAACATTTCGAAATTAAACCGAATTATAACTTGATTTTTGATTCAAATTTTTAAATTTAAATTTAATCGGTTTAATATTTAGTATTTCTGGTTTTCTATTAATTTTGGTTGAACTTGGTTTAATTTTTTGGTTTAATTTAGGTCATTCAATTTTTTAGATTCATTCAATTTTTTTGGTTTAATTCGGTTCATTTGGTTCATATCAGAAAAATTGATAACTCCAAATGAAACCATAAGAAACCTAACCTGCGATAATCCAATCTAAAACGAGAACATAACAAACAAACAAAAACACAAAAGCCTAAAGTTCTATTGAATAACAATTCCGGAATCAATCAGAATTCAGGAATTTGGCTCCAATCATACATAAAACATTCTACAAAAGAATATAAAACAACAAAAGAGATCCGATTGAGCGTAAAATGATTAGAGAATTACAATCACATTCAACCAAAAAACGACAAACAAAACACACAAAGATATTCGAATACCTCAAGAACCAACAAGTATAACCTTCGTCTCCAACGACGGTATGCAAAGAATCACAAGAAACTCAAGGTATAATAATGATAGACTAGTAGATCAAGATGTAGAACACCCACTGAGGAATTTAAACAAGCATTTGGTGATCATAAACCAAAGAGTGAGACTATTTTTTTTAGAAGCTATTGAGAGAGAAAAATCAATACATCGAATAGGCGATACAATACAAAACAAAGAAGAAAAAGAAAAAGAGTTCAAATAACTTTTTTGGAGATCTATGGTAAACACGTAATTATTCTGAATACACACAAACCTTTAGAGCGAGGATTGAATATTTGGAAAATGTTTTTCTTAGCAGAAGAAAAGATTTATTAGAAAGAATGAGAGAGAGAGATAGATGAACAAGAACCACGCAGTAACACATCAAAATGGTATCAAACAAAAATCTACCTATCCAAATCGTGGAGATCTCAATGTTTCAGAAGATGAAGAAAACAAAGAACAAGAAGAAAGCGTAGAAACAGAAGAGAAGAAGACAAATAACAAGAAGAAAGAGCAGAAACATAAGAGAAGAAGCACAAGGAAAAAACCAAAGAGGAGGAAAAGTGAAAATTTTCAGATAAAGAGTAGGGTTACAGCCAAAATAGAAGAGAAGAAACAGTCAAAAATAGAAGAGAAGAAGCAGCCGAAAATAGAAGAGAAGAAGCAGCCGAAAATAGAAGAGAAGAAACAGCCGAAAATAGAAGAGAAGAAGCAGCCAAAAATAGAAGAGAAGAAGCAGCCGAAAATAGAAAAGAAGAAGCAGCCAAAAAATTTCAAAAAAATTAGGGTTGCATCGTCGATTTTCAGCTTATAGAAAACTGTATTTTTTTGTTTAAGAAAACCAATCGGTTTAGTCTTCCTGAACCTAACTGAAATATAAACCGAATAAAATTAATTATTTAGTCGATCAGTTTAATGATTATAATTAAATTAAAATAAAAAATTGAAAATTTTGATTCGGTCGGTGTGGATTTTTGGTTTCTACCAAAAACCCAACATTAATTTAGTCCATTGAGATGGAGACAGTACAAAGGAGGTGGAGAAAAAATATTTTCAATTTATGAGAAGGAAAAATCATATTTTAGGTACATTTAGTGCATGTTATTTTTCTATTTGAAAAAATATTAGATAAATTTATTATTTTTCGTGTAAGATAAATCAAATGGTAGAAATGCGAACAATTTAAAAATAAATCAAATGGTTAGCGGTTATTCACGTAAAATTGAGATTATTCTAGTAAGAGTTTATGTAAATGTGTAATTTTATTGATTTCTAAATGAATATATTATTAAAAATAGAAAATAGATATAGATAACAGAAACTTACGAAATTTAGATGAGATTTTGATGGAGAACTATTATTAGAAAATATACCTATAAAAGTAAATATAGCTACATTTTGGTTTTGGGAAGAATCCAACAATGAATAGACATCCAATAACTAAAATTTAGACCCCCAAAAAAAAAATCATAAAACATAGAGTAATAAAATATTCTAGAATTCTAATAAATCTAATACTTAAAATAAAATTTCTGAAAATTTCAATAAAAAGAAGATGATAGCACAAGTTAAGTAATAAAATTGGTTTACATAATTTCTCAAATAAAATCATAGTTATACTAATAAGAACCTTTGTAAATATACCATGGAATGAATATTTCATTAAAAATATTTAAATAAATAGATATGAATGACAAAATCTATAGAATTCCGATAGGCGTAATAAAAAAACCTATAAATATAGAAACAAAAAAATATTACTAATATAAAATAGCATATTTTAAAACTTTTGTTCCAAATTTAATATATTAAAATTAAAATTTTAAAAATAACATAAATAATTATATGAAAATACTTATTTACTTTAAATAAGTTATTTATCATAAATTTAAAACATTATATTATAAAACTAATGATGTTATTTGTATAATAAAAATTTGAAAAATACTATTTTTTAGAGAATTGTCCAAACAAAAATCATAATAAAGTAATAAAACCTTCTTGAATTCTGATAAGAGCCTTGTAAATATATCATTTATTCATTATGGAATGAATTTGTCATTAAAAATATTTAGATAAATAGATATGAACGGCAAAATCTATGGAATTCTGATGGGTTTTTTTTATGAAAACCGTAATAAAAAATACTTATAAATGTAGGAACAAAAATTATAATGGAGTTATTGAAAAACTTTCTTGAATTCGGATTAAAAAAACAAATCTCTGAATACTCCAATGAATCACACAATCATCACACAAGTCAAGTAATAAATGGTCTCCAGCTATTATTATATCAACAATAGTTTGCTTTTTTTTTGTTGGGGTCAAAATCAACATTAATATTTACAATTGCTAAAACATTAAGATTATTTCGTAAAGAGAATCCAAATTTTAGAAAAAATGTGAATAATTAAAATCATCGCCGCAAAAGTTTGTGAAAACCATTAACTTGTGACCTTGGCTGAAGAAGGCGGAGAACTAGGCAGCCTGGCGGAGAAGTTACGTAATGGAAAGTGATCGACATTGTCGTCCTCATCTCCTCTATCAAAGTTAAGCGCATAGCTCGACGCATCGTAATGAAAGTCTGTAGTATGTCGTCTGATGTGTTTTCCACGGCCGGAAACACCTCCGCCTACACTACCGCCGAACTTATGGATCAGATTCCGACACTTTTCTTGCGACTTGGACAACGTCCGATTGAGTCTAGGAGAACTGGTCATGATTCCACCACGAGGACTTTGAGTAGATTTCTCGGTGGGAGTTATCGGAGATGATGGTTGGTCGGAGATATCATGAGGGTGATTGGTCGTACGAAAACAGCCGGTGATGCAAAACCTTGGTTTGAGTTTTCGTTTAAGAGACAATTGGCTCATTGATTCGCTTCCCATTTCTACGAATTAAACCAAAAGTTTTTGAAGTTTGAATCAGAAAAGAAGAAAAAAGTAATGCACAATCAAATCTGTTAAGTTGGAATAAGTTTGAAAGAAAAATAAAAAGTGATTCCGAGATATTTGATTGATTTTAGGTGTTTTTCCCTTAAAATCAACTGTTAAACTAAAAGTTCGGAGGAGAAGTTGAAAGTTTACTATTTTGGGAATGTTAGACTCTCCAATAAAAAATGAGGTTCAAATTTTGTATCAAGTTGAATATCAAACTTGTGACGAGGTCTAAGCATTGGAGTATTCAGAACGGATTAGTTTAGATTTTGGGTATTACTAACCTAACTAGATTTATATCTACGCTATAAAAATATTCATAAATTATATAATATTATTTATTAGTAAATATTTATATATTTTTAAATTTTATTTAAAATTATTTTTAATATTAATTTTTTATATGTAAATTACAAAAGAAAAATAATTATTTTTAATGAATTTAATAATATTTTTTAGTTATTTTAATAAAATATATTGATTATCTAATTAAATTAATAATAATTACATATATTATAATTATTCTAGTAATTTAAGCCTATTTATATGTTTATTTGAAATTCACTGTGTTGATTATACGTCGGTATGATATTTCTGTTAATAACACATGAGAGTAAAGTGATTTTATTAAAATGTTCCTCAAATAATATATGACATGACATAAGATTATTGAAAAAAAAATTGAAACTAATGAAAGCCAAAATTTTTTTTTTTCGGTTTGGATTTTTAACAAAAAAAAAGTATAGAGGATGATTGATAAGAACTTTAGTTATAAGTTTTTACTTAAAAACTGTCATATAGAATTTTTAACATTAAAAAGAGTAATACTCTAAAATAACACCATTTTAAGTTTATCTTCCAAATTTAGCACACTAAAACTAAAATTCCCAAAATAGCATAAATTGTTATGTAAAAATAAGAGTAATACCCTAAAATAGCATCTTTTAAAGTTTTCTTCCAAATCTAGCATCATAAAATTAAATTCCCAAAAATAGCACAAATACTTATGTGAAAATATTTATTTATTCCAAATAAATTATACATAAACTTAAAGTATTATATTTGGGTTCATTATTTTCAATTTAGGGTTTAATTTTTTTTTATTAAAATATAGTTTTAATGCATTTTAATCTTAAATTTATGTTATTATTAGAAATTTAAATTAATGATGCTATTTTTGGAACAAAAACTTCAAAAGATGCTATTTTAGACATTTGCCCTAAAAATAATTATTTACCTTAAATAAAATATATATAAAATTAAAACATAATATTTGGGTTCATTTTTTCTAATTTAGAGTTTAAATTTTTTCATTAGGAATAAGTTTTCAATTATTTCAGTATTAAATTTTTGCTATTTTTGGAAATTTAAATGACTAGTGCTATATTTGGAACAAAAACTTGAAATGATGCTATTTGAGTCAATTGCCCCATTAAAAATTAGGTTGTGATTTTAAAAATAGATTGTAACTTTAAAAAATAGGGAATTGGAAAGAATGATTCAAAATTTGAGTATAAATGAAAACCTAAATTATTAAAAGTCATTTGAAAAAAGTAACCAACAAGAGTAGGGAAACAATAAAATCATTTTTATGACAAATAAATGAATTAAATATATATATGTTAAAGCTTAATACATCGGGATATGATATTAAAGTTTATATTTCTAATTTTTAATTTAAATTATTTAAATTACTTATCTAAGTATACATTTTTATCAAAATTGTATACAAAACAAATTTCTTGAAAAACCAAACAAAATTCTTGAAAAATCTGGTAAACTGTAACTACAAAACATATTTTTCAAAATTTAGCATAGAATGTAAATACATAGCAAAATCTTTGAAAAGTATATGATTTGTGATGAGAAAGCAATAGTTAAAAACAAAAAACTATCTTAGATTTTGATTTTTCCATCTAGTAAAAACATCTAAATTTAAAGATGACCAATATATATTTTGAGAATCTTCTTTATGCAAAACTTTATTGATTTTAAAATCCTTAAATTTCTCCTAAAAATAATCACATTTTTTATTTTCTACATAATTTTTAAGTCAATTAGTTTTTTAAAGTCACATCTCATTTTCTTTAAGCTAATTTCGATCTACAACAAATATTTAATCTTTACCAATCATCCTCTAGATATAGTAAAAAAAACTTAATTATAACTCAAATATATTTTTATATGCTCTTAAGCTGATATGGATCATTTGTATTTTCAGTTATTTTGATAATTTTGATGAAGTTAGGATGTAATTTTGCTATATTTTGTTTAATTTGATATTTTTGGTTAATATACTAAAAGGCAAATGTCTAAAATAGTACTTTTCTAAGTTTTTGTTCCTAAAATAGTATCATTAGTTTAAATTTCTAATAATAGCAAAAATTTAAGATTAAAATGCATTAAAACTATATTTTAATAGAAAAAAATTAAACCCTAAATTGGAAATAATAAACCCAAATACAATACTTTAAGCTTATGTATAATTTATTTAGAATAAATAAGTATTTTCACATAAGTATTTGTGCTATTTTGAGAATTTAATTTTATGATGCTAGATTTTGAAGAAAAACTTTAAAAGGTGCTATTTTAGGGTATTACTCTATACTAAATTTTGGTTTAATTTTGAGATCAAAATCATGACAAGATTCAAGATCTTGATCGTGAATCGAAGGCGACAAATGACCAGTAGCAAATAATCAGACTTAGATTTCAATAATAGTAATTTGAACTATTTGGAATTTTTGGGATGTTTCAGTAATAATAAAAATAAATAATATCACATATCCAACCTGCCACCATAATTGCACATCTATATGTTTTTATGATATTCACCAACAAAGGAGTATGGTTATTTTACGGATGATAAGAAAATAGATGTTTTATTTTAAGCTATAATGATCAGATAACCGTCCGGAGAATTTAAAGATCTAATCTTCACAAGATATGAGTGATGTTGGTTTAAAGCCGCTACATACGACTAAACGGTGTTCGCTTATCTGTCACAAACATAATAATCGATCACAGCGATCTGTGATAAAAAAATTTAAACGCTGTCAAATTTTAGCAACGCAATCAAAAATTTATGATTAGTTGTATAAAAGAGTGAAATACCTTTGTAATTATTTTTAAATTACATACAATTGACTCTAACCATATTAATGTTGTGATAAGAAAATAGATGTTTTATTAATCTACAAGTTACATTACACCCATTTTAAGCTATAATGATCAGATAACCGTCCGGAGAATTTAAATATCTAATCTTCACAAGATATGAGTGATGTTGGTTTAAAGCCGCTACCTGCGACTAAACGGTATTCGTTTATCTGTTGTAATTTTCTGTGATCAAACATAATAATCGATCACAACGATCTGTGATAAAAAAATTTTAAACGCTGTCAAATTTTAGCAACACAATCAAAAATTTATGATTAGTTGTATAAAAGAGTGAAATACCTTTGTAATTATTTTTAAATTACATACAATTGACTCTAACCATATTAATGTTGTGATCCACATCGCGATTAACAAACGAACAAACCTGCGACTATGATTTGCGGTCAAACATTACGGTTATAAAATGAACAACAATTTATCGCACATTATTACAGCGTTTAATCACATATCATAGTTACAATTACAACCTCATATGATAGAAAAACGAACATCACTATGAACATCACTATGATTGTTGAGAGGTGTCACTTTGTGAGGTTGTGAAACAGTAGCTTTTGTGTGTAAAGTATTTCTCATAGATTTTGTAAATGATACAACACATGTTTATATGTACACGAGAACTAGAATAGCGGAGAATCAAAATATTGTTGAGATATTATTTGTGCAGATTGACTACATATATGTTCTTATCTTCTATATGTCCCTTCAAGATGATCGATCGACAGAGAGATCAATCTTGTCACTTAGAAGTTGCAGTCGCAGTCTTGACAATGGTTTTGTCAAGGCATCAACTAACTAATCAGCCGATGATACATGTGCAACCCAAAGAAACTAATTAGTTTGAACGAGTTGGCGAATAAAATGATAATCAAGGGTTACATGCTTCATTCTGGAATGGAAAACATGATTAGCATAGAGATATGAGCTCCCACATTATCATAGTAAATGCCCGGTTGTATGACAGAAGAAATTCCAAGTTCATTCATCAAGGATGAAACCCATTTAATTTCAGTTTCGTTATCTGCAACAACTTTATATTCAGCTTATGTGGAAGACCTTGCAACGGTATTCTGCCTTTTCAATTGCCATGCAATTGGGTGAGAACCGAGGTAGACAATGTGAGCACCACTAGAATTATAATCGTCACAATTTCCACCCCAATTAGTATCAGAGAATGCATGGAGGTTGTACTTATTCGATGTGCTGAAGAAGATACCTTTATCTATTGTGCTAGAAAAGTAGTGCATAACACGTTTTGCAGCTTGCCAATGAACATCGGTTGGTTTGTGCATAAACTGAGAAAGTTTATTAACTGCAAAAGCAACATCAGGTTGTGTGAGGTGCAAATATTGAAGACTTCTTACAACAGTTTTGTATTCGTTTCCATCTTCGAGAGGAGTACCAATACTAAGTTGAAGGCGAGTGTTGGCAGCCATAGGCGTTGTCATTGGATTTGCTGTCAGCATGTTGTTGTGAGATAACAGATCCATAATATACTTTTTTGGCATTAGTAGAAGACCATTTATAGATTTGGGAGCTTTAATCCGAAGAAAATAGGTAAGATTTCCTAAATCTTTTAGGGAAAAACGACCACTTAGACGTTTAATATGCTGCTTTACCTTTGCCGAATTATTTCCTGTGATAATAATATCATCAACGTAGACAAGCAAGAAAATCGTGACAACGACCACTTTCAATACAAAGAGAGATGCCTCAGCTATTGAGTTTGTGAATCTTGAGGCTAGAGAAAATGTCGGAGCTCCAAGTATCACACACATGGAGCTTGTTTCAGCCCACAAAGAGCTTTCTAAAGTTTGCACACAAAATAAGGTTTATCTAGATCCACAAATCCATGCGGTTGCGACATGAACACTCTTCCTTGAGATGACCTTTAAGAAAGGCATTATTCACGTCTAATTGACGGAACTCCCATCCTGATGCCATTTTATGGCGAATTATCAATCAAACACTTGCTGGGTTGATAACTTGACTAAGAGATTCTTCATAGTCAACTCCAGATCTCTGGTGAAAGCCCTTAGCCACTAATATCGTAGCTGTTTTATTCGAAAGACCTACTTGGACCCTAACAGATTATACCAAGGCTTCGGATGAACCAAGTTCCATGTTTGGTTGTGGAGTTAAGCATCAAATTCATGACTCATAGCTTCTCGCCAACTGAGTCCTTTAGCGCATGAGCAACTATGGTTGGCTCGACCTCTTTCTGGGTTGCTGCAGCAAGCAACAAGAATTTCAACTATGGTTTTGAAATTCTTTTCTTTGCTCATGTCACCCGTAGGATGCTGGTTCGTAGGAGGAAGTGTAGTTTGGGCATCAACAGTGAGCGGAGAGACAAATGAGCTAGGTTCATCTGAAGTTGCATGAGATAATGATGAAGATGGAGGCCCACTAGTGTCCAATTGATTTGTTGTAGAGCCAAAGGAGAATCAGACAAAGCAGTGGCAGATAGCTCATCAGAGCTTGACTGAGCTCGTAGCAGGGACTCATCAATCGATGAAAGAGCTAATCCCAAGGGTCGATCAGTTGACAATGGACATGAATGACCATGAATGGGTGAGACTGGCGGAAACCAGATCGGTAAAGCAGATGAGAAAAATTTTGGTTTTGAGGAGAGTGAAGTGTAGGGAAACGAATTTTCATGAAATTAGACATGTCGAGAGATAAAAGCACGTTTAGACGATGGTTCAAGGCAGAGATAGGCACTCTGGTTTGGAGAGTATCCAAGAAAGAGACATGGAGTGGAGTGAGGTTCGAGTTTGTGGTCTGTGTATGTTCGTCACTAAAGATAACACAAGCATCCAAGCACACATAGTTTTGTGTAGTTGGGTGATGTGCCGAAGAGACATTTGAATGGGGAAGCAAAGGAAAATGTTGGAGTTGGTAAATGATTTATTAGATGAACAGATGTACCGAAGACGTAAGACCAAAACTCAAGAGGAATGGAAGCATGAGAGAGAAGAGAAAGAGCCATTTCGACTATATGTCGATGCTGTCTCTCAGTGAAACCATTATGTCTTGAGGTGTGAGGAGGAATTGTGAGATTTGTGATCCCATTGGTGGCAAGATAATTGGAGAAAGCGATGTATTCCCTTCCATTATCGGAATAAAGTATAATGAGATGTTGCTGAAATTTGTTCTCCAAAAGTTGTTTAAACCGAACAAATACTTCATAAACGTCAAATTTTCGACGAAGAGGATAAAGCCAAATATAGTGAATGAAATGGTCGATAAAGGTGATGTAATATTTGAAACCATCAAGAGAGAGAATCCAAGACGTCCAAACATCGATGTACATAATGGGTTTTATGGCTTTTGTTAACAGAGCAAGCATTGCATAAAAGGGAAGATGTTTTATTAGAGAAAGGTAAGGAAAGAGTGGAGACAATTTTGTTTAAGGCTGAAAGACAAGGGTGTCCAAGCCGAGAATGCCAAATTGGCAATGGAATTATTGAAGAGAAGGCAAAGAATTTGGAGTTGATTGAAGATGGCCATTCATACCCGCCGTTCTTCATTTGTCCTGCTGCTAGAGGTGCCCTCATGATTAGATCCTTCACCTGAAATTTTTTGGGAAAGAATTCCATCGAAACAAAGTTGTCAATGCAAAGTTTGCCAACAAACATAAGGTTCCTCCCAATATTTGGCACACATAGAACGTTATTGAGTGACAAAGGACGTGAATTATTTGGTAAAGAAACTGAACCAGTGCACGTTATAGCAAGATCGGAGCCATCGCCAACCAGAACCTCCTCGTTTCCAGAATTGGGAGAATGTAGTGAGAGATTAGCAAGGTCAGAGGTTATGTAGTGTGAAGCTTCACTGTAAGGAAGCCAGGAGGATGAGGCAAGTGGATGGTGAGAAGCATTGTAAGCTCTAGGAGACCAATTGGAGGCACCTCGTGGTTGAAAAGAGGGTGAAGTCTGGGTGGTTTGAGAAACAAGACGAAATTGAGGGCACCATTTTTTCACTATGTTCCTTGAGTTCTATCCCCCTACCGGCAAGGTTTACATCAGCCGTCATGTCTTATTCGATGAAGCATTATTCCCCTTAATTTGAAAGTACTTACAAACAATTTCATACCAAGGCTTCAACTTCGTCTCTTGTAGCTTCACAACGTAGCTTCTTGTTTTCTCCTACTCCAACGGCACCTTCCTATCCTCCTTAAACTCAATCATTATCTACTGTTCTTCCTTCATTCTCTCCAACCCGCGTGAGTTCAACAGCTCAACCAGTCAGCTCCATTTCTTCTTCTTCTACCATTACTGATATTGTTCCTATTGCTACTACTAACGAAGTAGTGTCTACTGATGGTGAAGAGGAATGTATTGGGTGTACAAAAGGCATCGATCATGTTCCTATAGGCAACAACGTTTCCTCTTCTCCAATCAGGACATCCACTTCCTCTGTTACTCAATCGCATCGACATCCAATGGTAACCTGATCTAAAGTAGAAATCGTAAAGCCAAATCCACAATATGTTCTTCTCACTCATAAGACTTCGCCATCTGAACGATGCACTGTTACTGAAGCTCTTAAAGACCCCAGTTGGAAACAAGGTATGCAAGAGGAAATACAAAACTGCCCTGATACCAAAACCTAGACACTTATTCCTTCTACTGCTAACATTAATATTTTGGGCAGCAAGTGGGTATTCCACACCAAACTATGATCTAATCGTATTTTAGACAAACTCAAGGGTTGCATTGTTGCAAAAGGCTTTAATCAAGCTGAAGAGATAAATTATTTAGAGACATTTAGTCATGTGGTATGCACGGGGTGAGATTAGTCCTGAATATCACCACTATAATGCAATGGGAGATAAAGCAATTAGATGTTTGAAATGTTTTTCTATATGGAGACTTAAACGAAACCGTGTACATACAATTTTGCGACTGATTTGCGACCACGGTAATAGTGGTATAATTTGCGACTGATTTTGCGACTACAGTAGTTCATGTGGTCGCAAATCAGTTACAAGCTTTAGTGACTGATTTGCGACTACATATTATACTCAGTCTCAAATCAGTCACAAATAATTGCGACTGATTATAAAATATTCAAAAAATTATGTAGTCGCAAATCGGTTCCAAAAAATTGAGATTAATTTGGGACTAATTTGCGACTACGCCGAAATTAGATTAAAAAAAAATAACAACTAATTTCAAAATATTTTAATTAATTATTAGTTTTAAAAAAACATTTATTATTATTAATACTATTCATTAATTAATAATAAATATAACATTTAATATTAAATATAAAATATTTTGTTTAAATTAATTATTTTATAATTAAATTATTAATTAATTATTCTATAAAATAAAAAGAAATTAAAAATTAAAAATATAAATTTTATTAATTAAAATTCAATTTACAAAAAAAACAATAAAACTAATTCTCCGGCGACGGGAATTGAAAATCCGAAGACGAGAATGGGGTCGGAGCCATCGACGATTCACCTAGGCAATCGTTATCCCATATAAAAGAGTCGAATGCGGGATCCGTCTGTTGAAAATACCCGATGAGGATCTTTATCCACTTATCTAAATAATTTTTATACACTTATCTACATAATCCTTATCCACTTATCTAGATAATTCTTATTCATAAAACTTATCCATTTATTTAAATAAGTTTTATCTACTTTTTTGATTAATCTTTATCAGTTAATACTTATCCATTTATCTAATTTTTTATACAATTTTTTTTTATATAATTCTAAATTTTTATTATTTTTCTATTCGAACTTTACTTTAAACTAATATTTATGTTTATTATTTGGGCGGAATATCCAAAAATTGTTTACCCAATGAAATAACTAATGCAATTCCAACCATTCCACCACCGACAATAAATGTGATGTTGTGGACTATTTTCAGTGGAATTCCTTTTCGCATTTGCTCACCTAGATCACCTAAACAGGTGATATAGAACTTAACATATGGTTAAGTTATAGTTTAAATTATTATTTCTAATAGTTTAATTATAATTTTCTATTTAAAAACCCCAAAATCCCCAAATTGCGATCTAGGGTTCCTGCAACATTATAAAATTCGAAAAAAGGAAATATGTTGAGAAGAGATGAAGCAATCAAACGCAATAGAGTCGAAATGAGGCTGGTTTGATTGCAAACTTACATTTATACGTTGGAAATTATTGTTTTATGATTTGAATTGGTACTAGTACATGTTTGAGCGTTTAGAGTGATAGTCAAGTAGCTAGTAAATATGTTTAAATTGTTAGTGAGATTAACTTTGAATGTTAAAAATATGATATTCCAGATGATTTAAGGGAAAATTGCATTTTTAACTTTGAAAGTTAGATTCACTAACAATCTCAAACATGTAGAGCTACACTACATGACCTTAGCGACAATAGAAGATTTTGGATGTCATTATCTAACAACTTCACTGAATTATAGATATCATACTGTAACACGGAATTTTTCTAATCTTGAGCTCGATCTTGAGCTCAAGTCTCAAAACTTCAATTTGTACGATCGTAGACAGAATTTAAAAGAAAGAACACACACACAATTGTTTACCCTGAGTTCACCTTCGATGTGAAGGCTACGTCTCAGGGGCCAGATCTCGGTCCAGCAAATCCACTAATTCTCAAGAACAATCGAGTTACAACCTCTCAAGAATCAACAACTCTCTCTCCTCTGTTTTCGTAACAAGAAAACAGAGCAAGCCGAAAAAAACAAAAAAGCTGAAGAAAATTAACAACTCATTCGGTTATATATACACGTAAACCATCACTCTTAATAACCGAGAGATTTACTAATAAACCAACATTATACTTAAACCAAGAATCTCCCAGTTTAGTACTCTCAAGCTGTTAATTTCCTTCAGCATCCTTCAGCAACCTTCGACTCTTAGACCATAAAACAACAGTCTCCACCTTGGGCTAGAGTCGAATGAACTTTAATCATGATTCTTCCAGTTCTAATTTGAGATCAACAGTAAATTCAGCTTCTGAACCTACACTACCTGGCATCCCTTCCTGCAGAATTACTCCTGCATAATACCCAGTAGGCTTAAGGCTGCCTTAAACTTACTGATGGGGATTACTTTGGTTAGCATGTCTGCTGGATTAACATTTGTATGTATCTTGACTACCGTAATCTCACCAGAAGAGATTACATTACGAATAAAATGGTACTTTACTCCGATATGTTTAGTACGATCATGGAACACACTATTCTTAGACAAGCAGATCGCACTTTGGGAGTCACACCATACCTTTACAGCACCTTGCTCAAAACCAAAATCTTTCACCAATCCTCTCAGCCACATAGCCTCTTTAACTGCCTCAGTTAATGCTATGTATTCACCTTCTGTGATTGACAAGGCAACCACAGATTGGAGAGATGATTTCCAGCTAACCACATTACCTCCTACTGTAAAGATATAGCCGGAAATTGACCTCCTTTTGTCCAAATCTGCTGCATAATCGGAGTCACAGTAGCCCTACACTTCAAAAGACTTATCTTTCTTGTATTTCAGTCGAGTATTTACAGTGCCTTTTATGTAGCGAAGCAACCACTTCACTGCCTCCCAATGCATCTTACGTGGGTTGCTCATAAATCGACTGACAAGTCCTATGCTATATGCTAGATCAGGACGAGAACCGATCATAGCATACATAATGCTTCCTACAGCAGATGTGTAAAGAGTATTTGAACTCGTAACCTTGTCCTCTTCACCTTTTACTGCAGTTAGTTTGAAATGACCTCCCATGGGCGTTTGAGAGGGCTTAGCATCCTGCATCCTGAAGTTCCTGACCACTTTCTCAAGATAATCAGATTGAGACAGATCTAGAGTACCCTTACCTCTGTCTCTAAGAATTTCCATTCCCATAATTCTTTTAGCAGGTCCTAAGTCTTTCATTTCGAAAGTGCTAGCTAGCTGACTCTTTAGCTTAGCTATCTCTGCAATATTTTCAGCTGCAAGCAGCATATCATCTACATAAAGGAGTAAGTAGATGAACCCTCTAGATTCTGCTTTCTTTGTATAAACACAAGGATCATGACTGCTTCTGACAAAACCACTCGATATCATAAACTCATCGAAGCGTTTATTCCATTGTCGAGGAGACTGCTTCAATCCGTATAGTGATTTCTTGAGCAAACACAATTTATCCTTCTCTGATTTAGCTTCATAGCCTTCAGGTTGAGCCATGTAAAGATCTTCCTCTAAGTTTCCGTGAAGGAAAGCTGTTTTAACGTCCATTTGTTCAAGTTCCAGGTTTTGATTTGATACTAAAGAGAGAAGAACTATTATGGACACATGTTTG
The DNA here is from genome assembly GCA_018901935.1 of Pugionium cornutum. Classification (NCBI taxonomy): domain Eukaryota; kingdom Viridiplantae; phylum Streptophyta; class Magnoliopsida; order Brassicales; family Brassicaceae; genus Pugionium; species Pugionium cornutum. Next base: position 2,758,837 of record CM032164.1, read on the forward strand.
ACCACAGGGGCAAACACCTCTTGGTAATCTATGCCTTCTTTCTGAGAGAAGCCTCTTGCTACTAATCGTGCCTTGAATCGACTAGGCTCAGAACCATTTCCTGGTTTTATCTTAAACAGCCATCTGCAGCTGATCACTTTCCTATCTTTAGGCTTATCTACCAGAATCCAAGACTCATTCTTATGGAGAGAGTCAATCTCCTCTTTTATGGCTTCCTTCCATTTTCCATTCTGTTTGCATGACATTGCCTCTATATAGGTTTCAGGCTCCTCTATACTCATTTCTTCTGAAGATTTGAGAGCAAGATATGCTTCATCTCTAGTGAGATCATATTCTCTGAATCTGATAGGAGGAACAATATTTCTTCTTGGGCGATCTCTGGCCACATGATAACTTGGTAACTCCATTTTGCTTTGTCCTGAAGCTTCTGTCTGAGTTTCCATAATTTGTTCCTCTTCATCATTCACTTGAGTTTGAACTCCACCTTGATCAAAATTTCCCATATTTTGATCCATAAATCTACTGTTATGTGAATGTTCATTTCCGAGAATGTCTATTGTGGTTTTCATCACCCCATCTGACTCTCCTAATTTACTTTCCTTCTGCAGGTCGTCTAACAGATGTTTGTAGAGTCTATTTTCCTGAAATTTAACATTTCGAGACACTACACAAGTTTGTTTGTCTAGCAACCATACCTTATATCCTTTTGTACCAGTAGGATAACCAATGAATATTCCTTTAAGAGCTCTAGGCTTCAGCTTTCCCTGTTCTGTATAAACATATACCATGGAGCCAAATTTTCTCATATGTTTATAACCAGGCTGCTTACCTAACCATACCTGTTCTGGTAATTTGAAACCTATGGCAGATGATGGAGACCTATTGATCATGTAAGTGGCTATTGCAGCTGCTTCAGCCCAAAAAGATTCTTCTAAACCTGATTCACTTAGAAGACATCTTACCTTTTCCATGATTGTGCGATTCATCCTCTCAGCAACTCCATTTTTCTGAGGAGTATAAGCACATGTTCGATGCCTCATGATACCTGTTTTTCTGCAAAACTCATTGAAAAGATGATTGCAGAATTCAAGACCATTGTCGGTCCTTAGAGTTTTAATCTTCTTATCAACCTGATTCTCAACTAAGTTCTCCCATTCACAGAATTTAATGAATGTTTCATCTTTGCTTTTCAAAAAACAGATCCAGACTTTCCTAGAATGGTCGTCAATTATAGACAAGAAGTATTGATAGCCACACAGTGAAGGAGTAACATGAGTTGATCCCCAAAGATCAGCATGTATATATTCTAGAACATGAGTAGTATCATGCTTACGTGGACCAAAGCTTACCTTCTTGGCTTTTCCAAGGATGCAGTGTTCATAGAAGCTACCATTACCGACATCTTTATTCTTCAAGATGCCTTCTTTAACCAAAATACTCATGTATTTCTGACTCATGTGTCCGAGCCTGCTATGCCATAAAGAACATGCTGATTCTGTGCTGGTGACGTTGCAGACTTCTTCACGTACAGTTTCTCCATCCAAAACATATAGTCTGTTTTTCAAAATTCCTCTTAATGCAAGCTTGTTGTTCTTGTAGAAGCTGATTACTCCATCTCCTCCAGAATGCTTGAAACCCAACCTATCAAGTGTACCTGTGGAGATCAAATTTCTATGCAAATTTGGTACATACCTGACGTTTTCCATCAGTTTTACTGATCCTCCATGAGTATTGATTTTGATCTTGCCATAACCTTGAGCTTCCACGGTGTGTGAATCGCTTAACAAAATCTTACTGGATTCTTGCTGGTTAAATTCGATGAACCAGTCTCTTCTTGATGACATGTGGTGAGTGCATCCAGAGTCTATTACCCACTTATCGTTTGACTCTATGCCTGAGATGCTCAATGCACTGTCAGTGGGAAGCTGCTCGATTGCTACTGCAATCTCTCCATCGATGTCTCCTTCCAACATCCTTTTCCTCGCATAGTAGTCTTTCTTTACATGCCCTTCTTTCTTACAGAACCAACATGTAACTTTCCTTGTCCTTGATCTGCTACGACTCTTGGTATTTCTGTTGTCAAGAGACTCTCTCTTAGCAGGTCTGCCCCTTTCCTTTGTGAAAAGAACAGTGGCTGAATTCTTTTCGGCCTTAGAACTTTCTGTGATTTCTCTTTCTTTCGACCTTGCTGCAGACATCACTTCTTCTGATGTCAAAGAATCCTTACCATACTTAAGAGTGTGTTTCAGCTGATCATAACTCAGAGGAAGAGAATTCAAGAACACTATGGCTTGAATCTCATCTGACACATTTACATTAAGACTACTCATTTCGGCTATAATCTTGAGAAAATCATCTATGCTGATGTCGATTGACTTTGCACCATCACACTTGAAAGTGTAAAACAGAGATTGTACAAAGATCCGATTTGGAAGGGATTTTGACATGTACAACCTTTCAAGAAGGGACCACATAGATGCAGCAGTAGTGCAGTGTTTGATTTTTCATAGAACATGATCACCAACATTCAGGATAATCATATTCTGAGCCTTTTCGTCCTTTTCTAGTTTGATTGGGTCAAGAATTACCTTAGTCTGGCTAGGGTCTTCTTCCGATTCATCGTCTGAAGATTTCTTTGCTTCCGGTTTCTTTGGCTGAGATTCCGCTTCGAAGTTGTCACTCAAAATAACACCTTTGAGGCCAGCAACTCCGAAGTGAGCCATCATACGGATTTTCCACAGTGAGAAATCTCCCGATCCGTCAAATCGCTCCACCTCAGTTCTCATTGTTGTCATGATGAGATGGTTGAGTTCGGGTTAATCAAGAAGATGCCTTCAAGGCTCTGATACCACTTGTAACGCGGAACTTTTCTAATCTTGAGCTCGATCTTGAGCTCAAGTCTCAAAACTTCAATTTGTACGATCGTAGACAGAATTTAAAAGAAAGAACACACACATAATTGTTTACCCTGAGTTCACCTTCGATGTGAAGGCTACGTCTCAGGGGCCAGATCTCGGTCCAGCAAATCCACTAATTCTCAAGAAAAATCGAGTTACAACCTCTCAAGAATCAACAATTCTCTCTCCTCTGTTTTCGTAACAAGAAAACAGAGCAAGCCGAAAAAACAGAAAAGCTGAAGAAAATTAACAACTCATTCGGTTATATATACACGTAAACCATCACTCTTAGTAACCGAGAGATTTACTAATAAACCAACATTATATTTAAACCAAGAAGCTCCCGGTTTAGTACTCTCAAGCTGTTAATTTCCTTCAGCATCCTTCAGCAACCTTCGACTCTTAGACCATAAAACAACACATACTATAAAAACAATATGCAAAATCCAAGTATCATTCCATAATCTTCCATGAAAAATATGTGAATTCTCAAGGCGTAAGGGATCTTACACTGGAACTAGAAGTACATACTTTGTGTGTCAAATTAGTTGAACAAGTCCTTCCTAAATCTTTGTTCCATAGACATGTGTTCTACCTTTCCTTGAAAGCACTCTGTCCTCAAGGCCGAATATATTAAACAAAGGATGATAAAAAAAAATAAGACAAACATTATATAGTCTTCTCTAATATACAATTAAAAAATCTGGATCATAGGAAATTCAATGAAGATCACCGACAGAATGTTGAGGTTCTACATTTGAATCTTCATCTAAATTTTTGTTATAGCCAGTGCCCGGCCTGGATTCAAACCGAACAAGTCTGTGATTGCGGTCCTTTCATATTTTTATAAAATAATCAGTATTTATTTTGAAAATATTATGATAAAATAATGTAAAACAGTTTTTTTTTGTTTTTTTCTTGCGGACTTATTAAATTTAGGATCGGTTCTGGTATAGCTTAGTTTGGATTGATAGCTTAGGATATTATTTTAGGATTAATTGAATGTAGTTTGATTTCTTGAAAGAAATCTAGATAAGAAAGTGTATTGCTAACAAAAGTTGGTTTTAAGGCAATTTATGAAAAAATTAAAACTTAAATGATAATATGTGGTTAGTAATCTGATTTTAAATAATAATTTAGGAGGATATATTACTAGGCATAATATTTACATGGAACAACAATGTACTACCTATAGATTAAAGTTCTAAGTTCTATATGGTGCTCAACTAAATTCTTAGTTATAAATCAAATTCGAAATCTTGAATGCTTGTGAAATTCCTTACGGCCTAGCGCTATTTATTATTTGTTTACATCATTAATCACTCTCTTCCAATTTACCTTAAAACAACAAATCTCGTTATATCATAGCTTAATTTCTCCTATTACAATCATAGTATAACCTTGATCTAGTTTTGTGTATCAAATTTTTGGCACAATTACCGGTAACCAATATCATTGCCTACGAATCTAAGGCTGAAGTTTAAGATTTTCTTGCTACTAAAACATTCTACTCTTGCTTTCTTTTATGCTTTAGGTGTATGATTAGAAGCAAAGGTTCTAATACTCTTATCGTTTTGATAAATAAGAACTTGCAATGCTAGAAAAGTCGAACAGAAGAGCTAAGATGAAAGAAGCCAACATGGATGATAACTTCGACAACGTACTCTGATTCTGATAAGTGATGTGCATGGGATGAATGCAAACATGTGCATATGTTCATTGAACTCTCAGGGAGTTTGTTGTTTCTGATGCGTTTTATGCTAATCGATCAATGATTAGGCCTCCTCTGATTGCGAGAAAGACTTTGAGATCAAGCCAAAAAATATTCATGTTAGCTTGCATAGTCAGTTTCATGGGTTAGTTTCCGAGAACCGAGTGGATCACATTGAGACTTTTTAGAAAATATGCAGTACCATCAAAACGAATAGAATGCTTAGGCGAATGAAGTGCCTAGTGACTACCTAATGTGTATTTTATTGACGTTATCTCTTGCATTCAAGGCAATTTGGTGGCTTAAGTAGCTACCAACAAGATCTTTGACAACCTAGAATGAGACAAATCATATTCTTGAACCATTTATTCACTAAGTCGAGATCAAACCTTCTGAAAGACTAGATATCTAGCTTCCAATAGATTGGTATTGAGTCAACATATGAGGCATGGGGAATATTCAGAGAATACATCAAAGATTGTTCACGAGTACGGAGACGATTATAAATTATTCTTTTCTGAGTTTTCTCATTGTCTCACGTATGATCTTCTCTTTTCTCATTGTTCAATTTCTCTTTTCAACAAGGCTCATCTTTTCAACAAGGCTCATCTTTTCAACAAGGTACATATTTCAACAGAATTGAGTTTTTAATTTTTAAATCTTCTCTTTTCAACAAGGCTTCTCTTTTCAACCAACAAGGTACGTATTTCAATAAATTTATGTGTTCATATATATTAATTAATGAATACTCTAAAACCTATAAGTCTATACCTATTAGTCCTTTTGAAACGTGAACCTATAAGTCTATATCTATTACAAATAGGTGGTTTAAACTTTAAATCGAGACCATCAATTATAATAATCTACTATCACTCTAAAACTTAAAGTAATATTGTAAAATCTACTTTGTAGAACTTAAAGCAATATTGTAGCACAATTATTCCTGTCACCTAGACTGGTCGATTATTACTTTGGAACGTGTTAGTTTTTAATGTGTTAGTTTTAAAGTGTTATTAGTTTTTAATTATTATACAATCTGTTTTTAATTATTGTTTATCTTTTATTATTTTTATTTAATTTTCGTTTTTAATATTTATTTAATTTTATCTTTTTCATTTTTATAATTTTTTACAGTTTAATTTTTAATAATAAAATATGACTTCTCAAGAACAAAGTGATATTGGCTCGATTGATTCATTAACTCAGAATGGAGAAACTCCACTATGGAATTATATGACCAAAATAGGGAAAGTAGGAACCATAGGAGGAACTTGGAATTTTCGGTGCAACTTTTGTAATAATACTCGAAAATGATCCTATTCCAGAGTTAGAGCACATCTGCTTGGAATAAAAAATGCTGGTGTTTCTATTTGTATGAAAGTAACAAGAAGTGCTAGATTTGAGATGAAGCAGTTAGAAAAAGAATTCGAAAAGCAAAAAAAAGGATTTTAGGCCTAGAGAAGTTCCTCTACCTAGTGAATCTCAAATAGAAATCGATTCTTCTTCTAGGAAAAGAAAGTGTAGCTTTTCACCAATCACTAAAGTTTTTGGTATTGCGGTGAGAGACCAATTGGATCAAGAAATTGCAAGGATGATTTATACTGGAGGTTTACCGTTTAATCTTGCAAGAAATCCACATTACCACAGGTCTTACCAATTTGCTGCTGCGAACAATATTGATGGTTATATATCTCCTGGTTATAATAAGCTCAGAACAACCTTATTACAACAAGAAAAAATCCATGTTGATAAGTTATTAGAACCACTTAAATTAACATGGAAAGAAAAAAGGAGTGACAATTGTGACAGATGGTTAGAGTGATCCTACAAGAAAACTTTTGATTAATTTTATGGCTACTTCTGGAAATGGTTCCACATTTTTCTCAATGCTGAAGAGCATAGTAAAGTTTTGAATGAATATGCATTGTTCTCGATGAAGATTGGTCCTTTTGAAGATTTAACATGCATTACAATGATGCCTACTATGGAACCGAAGATTTGGTGGGCTAACTTTGGTGCCCAGACTTCCCTCCTCTAGTCTTTGGCTTTTAAATTGCTTGGGCAACCTAGTTCATCTTCTTGTTGTGAGCGCAATTGGAGTACTTACTCATTTATTCACTCATTGAAAAGAAATAGGTTGAATCCAAGTCGTGCTCAAGACTTGGTTTACATCCACAATAATCTACGTCTTTTATCAAGAAATTCTGATCAATATATGGATGAAAAAACCAAGATGTGGGATGTGAGTGAAGATACATTTGATTCTATGGAAGATGTGGGATTTTTAGAATTTGCAAATCTCTCCCTAGATGAACCCAATTTTGAAAATAATTTAGTTATTGATTAATTTATTTTTCATTAATTAGATATTAAACTTCAGTATTTTTAGTTTTTATGTTATAATTTTATGGATATTAAATTTATATTTTTATGTTTTAATTTTAATTTATAGATATTTTTGACGTATCTATACCGTACCCGCTTTTTAAAATTTTGATTTTACTATTTTCCGTCTCCGTTCCCGTTCTCGTTTCCAATTTCCGTACCCGTTTAAGTTTTAGAGTGATAGTAGATTATTATAATTGATGGTCTCGATTTAAAGTTTAAACCACCTATTTGTAATAGATATAGACTTATAGGTTCACGTTTCAAAAGGACTAATAGTTATAGACTTATAGGTTTTAGAGTATTCATTAATTAATATATATGAACACATAAATTTATTGAAATACGTACCTTGTTGGTTGAAAAGAGAAGCCTTGTTGAAAAGAAAAGATTTAAAAATTAAAAACTCAATTCTGTTGAAATACGTACCTTGTTGAAAAGATGAGCCTTGTTGAAAAGAGAAATTGAACAATGAGAAAAGAGAAGATCGTACGTGAGACAATGAGAAAACTCAGAAAAGAATAATTTATAATCGTTCAAATATTATATTTTCCTTTTTTAAAGATTTATCAAAAAGTAAAGTTATCTAAATAAAAAAATTGTTAAGCACAATATTATGTTGATTATCTTTTTTTTAAATAAAATTTTTAATATATTAATCGCAATTAAATACGGAAACGTTATGAAAACGGGAAGGAAACGTTTCCGAAACAGTGAAATTATCTCTGTTTTATAAAAACAACGTGGAAACGTTACGTTTCCGTGGCGTCTCCATGATATTTTGTTTTGGAAACGTTTTAAAAATGGGAAACGTCATATAACCGATGTCCCGGTGCTTCCTAGTATTTTGGGAGACTCGAAAGACTTGTTTACTTGCATATCACCACATAATCTTTTCTGTGTTTTTTTTTCTCATTTATACGATGCCAAAAATCACTTCTCAGTAGTTTACCATTCTTGAATTACTCCAATTTAGATATTTTTAATGTTGGAGTTATGTTGGGATGAGATACAAAAAAGATAAGTGTATTTCACTTCTCAGTAGCTTACCATTATTGAATTACTCCAATTTAGATATCTTTAATTTTGGAGTTATGTTGGGATGAGATACAAAAAAGATAAGTGTATTTGGTGATATAGATAGTAAAATTATACATGAGGTCATGATGCTTGTAGATTAAATCTATAATTAGGTGGAAACAGAGTCGGTTTTGAATTTAATAAGACGGCAACCAAAAAAAATAATGTACCGTTTTATATTACCAAAAAACTGGATCGTTCTAATTTTTTAAAAATTATGTTGTTCTAAAGACTCGAATCGTAAAACTTAAAGAAACAATTTATTTTTATTTGCCATTGTGCTAATAATACTTTTGGAAAAAGTGCCAATTTTTTGTATTAATATTGAGGGACGCAAGCACGAACTTGTTTTGATTGGACTCAGACCCGGCCCTGGGTGGAAACTATGTCGTATGTTAATTAATTTGTAAAAAACTTCACTTTGTTATGTTAAACAGTTATATGTTGTATTTAAGTGATAAAATTATATGTGAAAAAGTGATAAATTTATATGATCAAATGTAATGTAATTTTTCTATTTTGTTATGCATTTTTTTCTTGTTACTGTTCGACTTGGTATCTTAAATTAATATGCAGAAAATTCAAATACAAGGACAACTAATATTTTTACAACTCTATATTGTTGGAATATCAATCCAAGTCTTACATTGGAAGATTAGACAAAGATGATCTAATATTTATGTTAAGTCCAACTCTAATTTAGTATAAATTCTTTTTAAAAAGAATGCAAATACAAATTCGTGCAGGTTTGGCCACTTTTCCCAATCGGACAATATTATAGTAAAAGGTGGAGTTGGACTTGGATTTAGAAAGCGCATCGGGTATTAGAGCATTCCATGTTTGATTGTGCTAAAGAATAAGATAAAGGACTTCGCTCTTTTTCAAAAAAGACTCCATGATTTCATGGATCTTTTGTTTTTACCTGAATCAAAGTAAGTAGGAGGAGAAACACACATGGAACAACACAAAATATTTGATGCTAAAAAATTATTGATGAGCAAATTAAAGATCAGTTTGAGGTAAAGTATTTTTACCACTACAGTGTTATAGAGTATTTATTCATATGTTTAAATTTAAAGATGCCTACTGTTACTTAAAGTAAAGAAATCTAGATCTTAACATATGCACACATATGACAGTTTTTTTCAAAAGGGAAAAAGTCAAGATTCATTGGTGTGGATTCATATTGAAACTTGGTTTTGTTCTCGTTGTTTGAAATTCGAACTCAGATTGGTGTTTTAATAATATTGGTTGACAAAACAACTGCAAAGGCATATTTAATACTCTAAAGGACACCTTAGGAATGATATCTATATTTAAATGAGGCTGTTGAAACATCAAGTTATAGTGTCTTCAGTTTCAATTAAGAGTTTAAATCAGATGACAATGAAAGTGGAACAAGGAATCTGCTTGAGAAAAGCAGGTTGATATTTCTGAGTGTATACAAGTATAATCTTGAGGAGTTTCTGAAATGAAGAAGGTAGTGTATGATTCATGATACGATTATACTTGTATACACTCATAAACTACCTTCTTCACTGTATACAGTATGAACAAAAGGATAGATGAAGCATGAAAGATAGGTGTAGAATACAATTGTTATGGTAACATAATCATATTGGTTAGCTTCATTACAAGAAAATTATTTTTTAGAATGTTTTCTTAGAGAAATAAACTATTGGATGTAGCTCCAAGATTGATATACAATCAACTACATAAAGATATGTGATCATGACTCAAAGAGAAACAGTGAACAAGAAGTTGTTAAACAAAAAAATATGGATCTCATCTAAAAAAAATTCCAAAAACTCTAAAGGATTTGGGTGTCAAGTGGAGTTCTACAACTAAAATAAGGTTTCCATCAGTTCAGTGGAGGTGAAAGTTGAAACAAAGGTAGTCACTGTTAAGAAGGATTCATGTTTAGAAAATGTACAAAGAAACAAGAGTCCAAGAGCATGTGAAATTTTCTAAAAGAGCAAGCATAGTTGTCTAAATTGTCTAAATTGCAACCATGGAAAAAAGGAAAAGCTTGAACAGAGATTTGTTGGGGGGGGGGGGAGGAAATTACATTGGGAAAGAAGAACAAGTTAAGTTCTAATACACTTATCTGCATATTAAAAAGATTTGAATGATATAATCTTTTGAATAGCTCACTTGAAAAGAGTTCAAGTGGGTTGTTATAAGCAACAAGGAGGCGAACCTAAAGAAAGCTCATGAGTATAAGGTGAAAAAGATTCAAGGTGATATTTAAGGTTAAGATTCTAGTGCCAAAGATAAGTTATATATTGCATTCAGGAAAGTGATGAATGGTAACTTTTACACCAAGGAAGTGACTTCAATGGTTCTAGACTAAAATACTAAGGGTTGTTGTGTCTCAGGCAAGTCACATTGACTGTGAATGTGAGATAGTTTCAAAGAAGCTGACAGTTTGAGTTAGCAACCATTGAAGCCATTGAAGCAGTTAGGGACTATGACTCCGAAGTTTATGACTTGATGATGTTGAAAAATCCGAGGAATTGTAGCTGACCTTTCTTCACAAACATAGCTTCTTGTGAAGACGTTCACAACAAATTCTCTGAATCATATAACATTGCCATTGACAAAGCAAGGGAATTGCCACTTGTGGAGATGCTTGAAACAATAAGGAGACAAGCAATGGTTCGGATTGGACTGTGAAAGAAGAAGTCTATGGAGCATACATGTACATTCACACGTAAAGTCGTAACAGCTGTTGACTTAGAAACTAAGTACAGGAAATACTGCAAGACATTTGTCGGACCAAATGGGTGGTTTGAAGTTATTGAGAATGGGTCACCTTTTAAGGTGCATATGCGAAGAAGGATGTGTAGCTGTCGGATGTGAGATGTTTTAGACATTCCTTGTCGCCATTCCTTACGGGTAATCCTAGACAAGAAGTTTGAACTTGATGATTATGTGTCAAACTGGTATTTGACTTCTATTTGCCGCCAACAGTATAGCGATTCAATTCTTCCACTAAATGTCACAAAATTTTGGAAGAATTCTGGTCAAACAATTCAAGCGCCACCACGTGATCAATCAAAGGGCCGAAAGAAAAAACATAAGAGGATGAAGAGTAGGCATGAGTCTCCTACCAGAAAGGTCACCTTGAGCAAAAAAGGGAGGACAATGTATTGTGAAAATTGTGGTTTGGCAGGACATAACTCCAGAAGATGTACTAATGTTGGAGTCAAGATCACTAGGCCATCCAAAAATGATTCTCAAACTGCCAGAGAGTCTATACATGAAGACTACGGAGATGGACCAATCCAGCCAACGCAAAATTCTGTTAATGTTTAAGTTATTTTTCGGGTTAGTATGCAGACACGTCAGGCTGTTTTTGTGGATTGGCATATCTATTTTGATTTTATTTCGGTGTAGGCTATTTTAGTTTTTTGTGGAATATTTTGGGTTGATGTAACCTGTTCTTAGACCATCTTAAAGTAAATTATACTCTGTTTGTGGAATATTTCGGTTGATGTAATTTGTTTTTTGCCTAAGCAGGATTATGTAATCTGTTTTTTGTTTAAGCGAGTTGATGTAATCTGTTTTTTGATTAAACAGGTTGATGTAATCTTGTTTTTGCTCAACCAAATACTATGTTTTTCGGGTGAATTGCTTAAGCTGGTATAAGCTCTAAATGTTCGACCTCAATGTTAAGTAGTACGATAGCTTGCATTTGGTTGCCTTATTGTGTTTTCCAGTGATCTAACACCTGGAAGCTATTTGATTCAAGCTTCATGGTTTAGGATTCCAAGTTATTTCAAGTTGCTATGTGGATCTGATATTTCAAAATACAAAGTACTGTAGGATATTTTTGAGAACTTTCGATTATTTGAACAAAAGCTTCGATTATTATTACCAAGTTTCAATTATTATACTAACACACATACTTCATATTTCATGATAAAATAACCAAGTAGAACACAAATATGACAATACTACATACAATTATCTTCCGTAATTTTCGAATTTCACCATTATACTCTTCAATCTTTGTCTCCCAGCCACGCATAACTACTTTCATGTCATCAATATCGTTTTTAAACCGATGAACAACAGCTTCGCAAGTCCGTGTCTCATACTCGAGATTCTCGATTTCATTTTGACAATTTCATAAACCATCCACAAGGCTTCCCATATCTCTTTTAACATCATCTACAATGATTTCAAGCTGCTCAATTTCTTCAACCAACGATTCATCTGCCCATTTAAACAAATGAAATTTCTGGTTTTTAGATCTATTGGGACAACAATATAAAATTTTTCCTGGATTTTGCTCAATCCTTGGAATGTCTTTTCCTCAAACAGCTCGAGCGATTTCATTGTGCACACTTATTCTTTCACCAATTTTCAATTCTCGAAAAATAACTCCCCAAAATTGACTCCCGAAACCCTAATTCGACCCTGCACAAATGAGAGGAGAAACAAAAAATTCAAAATACATACCAGAGCATTCTTTCACCTCTGTCATCTTCGTTCAAGGAAAATCCAACCTCTGAAAATGAAAAAACCCTAATTTGAGAAGCTGGCCATTTTCGTTTCACAAAGGGAGAAGATGCTTTATGTAAATCGACGACGTTTTCCTCCCTAATATCTCATTTATTAAAATGTTGTCGTCACTGACATGTCATCCTAGTCAGCAACGATTAACAATGAGTTAAACGTCGTTATGCATTAATGTATATTTAATACTAATTAATCAAATCAATGCATGTTACGGATTAAAACAAAAAGTTTCTGGATGAAATATTACAGGTACAAAGTTCATTAACGAATTGGAACCACGCAGTAAAATTCATGTATGAATTGGCCGAAACCTCTGTTAAACAGTTATATACTGTGTTTAAATGATAAATTTATATTGTCAAATCTAATATATTATTTCTATTTTGTTATACATTTTTTTCTTGTTACTTTCCGATTGGGTATCTTAAATTAACATGCAGAAAATTCAAATACAAGGACAACTAATATTTTTACAACTCTAGATTATTGGAATATCAATCCAAGTCTTACATTGGAAAATAAGACAAAGATCTAATATATAAGTTAACTCCAACTCTAATTAGTATGAATTCTTTTGGAAAAGAGTCCAAATAAAAATTCGTGCGGATTTGGTCACGTGGTCCAAACGGACAATATCATAGTAAAAGGTGGAGATTGAGTTGGACTTAGAAAGAGCATGAAGTGGTATTAGAGCATTCTATTTTTGATTATCCTAAGGAATAAGATAAAGGACTTAGCTCTTTTTCAAAAAAGAGTTGATGATTTCGTGGATATTTTGGTTTTACCTCAATCAAAGTAAATAGGAGGAGAAAAATCAGTTACACATGGAACAACACAAAATATTTGATGCTAAAAATTATTGATGAGCGAATTAAAGATCAGTTTGAGGTGAAGTACTTTTACCACTACAATGATATAGATTATTTATTCATATGTTTAAATTTAAAAATGCCTATTGTTACTTAAAGTAAAGAAATCTAGATCTTAACATATGCATGAAATTCGAACTCAGATTGTAATAACCGAGCCCACTCGTTGTCCTCAGCCCAACCTGATGTCAAGCCCATCACGGCTTCATCTTCGTCATCAATGCTCGAGGACAAACACGGAGCAGCACCTGCAGTAGCACGACCTGCAGCAACTCGTACAACAGCAGAGGCAATTCGTTAGCACAACAAATTCGGCGTATTCAAGAACTGTGAGATTGTATGACAAAGACACATGTCATCACACTATTGGAATTTGATTACGTTGTATTGCCTTTATAAGGATTCTCTTCTCTGTAAAAACGTTAAGCTGAAATATAGAAATCAATCGAGTATTTTCAGTATTCTTCTTCTTCTCTCAAGCTCAGCTTGAGCTTTCATGGTAGTAGAGCAATGGAAGGATCTTCAGCTCAATCATACACAACATCGCCTCACATAAACTCACCCTTGCCCCTGTCAACAACAACAGTTAGTATCACACAGTGTGTTACCTTAAAACTCAGTGCTTCAAACAATCTATTGTGGAAGACACAGTTCGAATCTTGGCTTTCGAGTCAGAAGTTGGTCGGATATGTCACAAGAGGAACGCCTAGACCAAACCCAACAATCGCCATTAGAAATGGGGAACAAATCTCAGAAATGCCAAACCCGGATCTTCTCACCTAGATACAAAATGACCAAACTGTTCTTTCATGGCTGTTTGGATCACTTTCACAGGATGCACTCAGTTTAGTGTATGGGCTCCATACATTTCACGAGATATGCCTAGCACTCGCTAAAAAGTTCAATAGAGTTTCATCCTTTAGGCGTTTGACTTACAAAGAAGATTACAAACAGGTAATAAATTGGGAAAAACAATGGCAGAATATTTGAATGAAGTCAAGATGATTTGTGATCAGTTAGATGCAATAGGATGTCTGGTTGCAGATAATGAAAAGATCTATGGGATGTTAAATGGACTGGGAAAAGAATATGAATCAATTTCTACAGTAATAGAAAATTCCATGATTTTTTTCCATGACCATGTTTCGAAGATGTTGTGGTAAAGCTTACAAATTTTGATGACAAACTTCAGACCTACAACCAACAAGCAGAAGAATCACCTCACTTAGCCTTTGCAGCTGGAAGAGGATATATGAACAGCAGAGGTCGTGGTCAATACAATGGCAGATTTAGCAATAATCGAGGAAGAAGAGCTTATTCAACACACGAGAGGATTCCAACAACAGTTTAATGGTTCATCAACATTCACTGGAATAGGGCCAACGTGTTAGATTTGCAACAAGTATGGTCACTCATCATGTAAGTGTTACAAACGCTTTGATCAAAACTATGAATGTAATGAGTTTACAAAAGCTCTTGTTGTTATGCGTGTGTCTAACCATTCGGAAAATTCTGGACAAGAGTGGTATCCTGATATGGGAGCCACTGCGCATATTACAAGCTCCACAATTCAGGTACGTAATGTTGTGCCTTACACAGGATATGATGCAGTAATAGTAGGCAATGGAGATTATCTGCCAATTACTCACATTGGTTCTGCAGTTTTACCGAGTCTTCAAGGTAATTTCCCTCTTGACGATTTTCTAATCTGTCCAGACATTACTAAGCCTTTACTCTCTGTATCGAAGCTGACAAATGACTACCCTTGTGTGTTTGAATTTGATGCTAATGGGGTTGTTGTCAAGGATGTACAGACAAGGGAACTACTGACCAAGGGAAACAAGTGTAATGGCTTATATACGTTGGAAAATTCAAAACTTTTAGCTTTCTACTCGATGAGACAGCAGGCTACAAGCGATCAAATCTCGCATATGAGGCTTGGGCACCCTCATAAAGACATTCTCCAACAATTGTCCAGAAACAAGGCGATAGTTATGAACAAAACAAGCTCTAGCTTGTGTGATGCGTGTCAAAAGGGAAAACTGTGCAAACTCCGTTTTATTTCATCAGATTTTGTTGCAACAAAACTTTTAGAGAGGGTCCATTATGCTTTATGGGAGCCCTCTCCTGTTATATCTTCTCAAGGATTCCGATTTTATGCAATATTCATCGACAATTATTCATGCTTGACATAGCTATATCCACTAAAGCAGAAATTTGATTTCTTCATTATATTTCTGTCTTTTCAAAGGCTTGTTGGAACTCAACTACAACAAAATATTCGAATGTTTCAGAGTGATGGAGGAGGAGAATTTCTCAATAGAAACTTCATCACGCACTTGGATAAATGTGGGATTAAACACTTAATTTCTTGCCCTTACACGCCCGAGCAGAACGGGCTAGCTGAACGCAAACATAAACACATCATTGAACTAGGATTGTCTATGCTATTTCACAGCAAAGCTCCACAACAACTATGGCTCGAAGCATTCTTTACGACATCATTTCTTGGGAACTTATTGCCGTCATCAATCTTGCTGAACAACATAAGTTCGTATGAAGCATTATTTGGAAGAGCTCCAAATTATACTTCACTTCGAGTTTTTGGATGCAGTTGCTATCCATATCACGCCCATATACAGCAAATAAGTTTGATTCCAAGTCCCTTTTATGTGTTTTATTGGATATAACGAAAAGTACAAAGGGTACCGCTGTTTACATCCCCCAACAGGAAAAGTTTACATCTCTGAACATGTCTTATTTGATGAAAAGAAGTATCCTTTGTTCTGATGTCTACCAACACTTCTTGCCTCATCAATCAACTCCTTTGCTTTCTGCTTGGAAATTAAGTTTTTCCCCATTACATGTTGACAAGTGTGCTGTTACTGCTGCAGAAGATATTTCAGTTCCAAGAGTTAGTCATACTCGTGCTACAAACAAAGACAGTGTGATCTTGGTGCCTACTGAGATTGAACAGGGAAGTTCTGGGTGCAGAAGATAAAAGTTACATTGGGAAAGAAGAACAAGTTAAGTTCTAATACACTTATTTGCTTATTAAGAGAATGATAGAATCTTTTGAATAGTTCACTTGAAAAGAGTTCAAGTGGATTGTTATGAGCAACAAGGAGGCGCACCTAAAGAAAGCTCATGAGTATAAAGTGAAAAAGATTCAAGGTGATATCTAAGGTTAACATTCTAGTGCCAAAGATAAGTATATGTTGCATTCAGGAATGTGATGGAGAGTAAGTTTAAACCATGGAAGTGCTTCAATGGTTCTAGACTAAAATACTAAGGCTTTTTTGTGTCTGAAGCAAGTCACATTGATTGTGAATTTTAGATAGCTTCAAAGAAGCTGACAGTTTGAGTTGTGCTATGGTTCTGCAGATGCAGAAGAGTTCGTGCAAAGTGATGTTCAATGCAGTGTGTTCAAATAGATCAAGATAAGGCAAAATAATTTTGTAGAGATATTAAGCATGCATGACTTAGAGCTTTGTAGATGTTTCAAGGAAGAATTTGTTTACAAGTAAGGTTTTGTTTAAAGAGGAAGTTGGATCGTGGTTTTATGGAAAGTTTATCTACCAAGATAGATAACTTGATATGTTAGGGATAACAAGTTGATAGCGTGTTCTGTTAGGGATAACCTTCATGGCGTATTCTATTAGACATAACCTTAACCAAAATGTTTTACCGCAGTTTTCTGTGGTCGACCGCAGCGTTTGACTGCAGAAAACTGTAGCGGTCAAACGAATAACATTTGACTGCATGACGAAGCCGCAGCTTCCCGCGGTTACGAAACGAACAGCCTTGTTGTACATTATATAAGGGGTTTGAGCAAGTTTAAACAAAAATATTTGTTTTGAAATTCTATCTAGTCAGATGAAGTTAGGTGGCATGTTTTGTTAGAAAACAACAACCGAGAAAAATTATGATTAATGTTTAAAACAAGTACTTGTTGAATCATTGATTGCTCTAAGGATTGAGGCATATATGATTTAGGTTTAATGAAAACGATTCAAGGAAGATTGACATGCCAACACTAGAATCAAATGGGCAAGGGAATAATGTTGCATGGGCCAAAAAATAAGAGTGGACTTGGGTGGGAGAAAATCAACAAAGGAGAGTGAATTGAGTTGTATGATACGAATTGAGTCCAAGGTAGAGTTTGTGGATTAATGGAGCATAGAATATGTTGGAACCCAAATCCAATTTTAATCATGATCTATGCTAAATCAAAGATTCTCCTAACCCTAGTCCAAGTTGGTTTATATGTCCTACAAGGAAAGGGGTACATTAAGAATATAAGTAAGCTTCATTCTTAACAATTCAAGGCATCTCCAAAGCTAGTCTACAACACAAAAGAGGGAGAGATAAGGATAGAAAAGAAACCTACGAAAAAGACATTCTACAAGTCATGTCTATATGAGAGAGAAAGAGAATTTCTTTGATATTTCTTCTTGGGTTTACTTCCGTCAACTACACAAACTTATGCGAGTAAACCTATTTCCACCCGTACTTTTTGGGTCTTCCGTTAACTACATAAACTGTATTTTTCTTTCATAAATTACACAAACTTCATAAATTCTTCTAATTGCAGAAATTCTATTAATATTTATACATTAAATAACTAATAAATCTGATTCTAATTCGAAAATCTGATTTTAACTTGGGTTTATTTTGAAATTAAAACAAGATTTTCGAAGTAAATCAAGGTTTAATAACAATTTAACGTGTAAACATTAACGAAATTTTTGTAATTGGAATAATTTATGAAGTTTATGTAGTTTATGGAAGAAAAACACAATTTATGTAACTTATAAAAGACCCAAAAAATACGGGTGGAAATAGGTTTATTCGCATAAATTCGTGTAGTTGACAGAAGTAAACCTTTTCTTCTTTAATTTTGTATCTTCTTTTTATTTTTTTGCTTGTCACATATAACACATTTAGAGCCGGGATTAGAGTTTTTGTAAAAGTTTTTTTGATTGGTAGTGAAAGTTTGTTAGAGACGAATTTCAGTGAGAGGTACTTCAGAAAACTCAGTAATCAAATCATGTGTTTTTAGTTTAAACATCACAAAAACTTAACACCAACTAAAAAACAATAAAAAAATATCTTAAAATAGCAATTGGTACCATACCCTATGTTCAGAAAAGATGGAGCTTTTGTGGGGGGAAGTCCTCAAGGTGATCTCGCGATTAAGTAGTACTGATTCTTTATGCCAAAATTCTTCGTCACTGTGCAAGAGTTTAGGTGAACACTTCTGTTGGTGATTACGGCGGTATAAGATAGATACCAAGTACCGTTGGAGGGGAGGCCAATGGTTTGTGTTTGGCCTTTGTTTTGAGAGAAATTGTTGGAATATCAATGAAAACATCAAATCGGAAGATTGACAAAGATTGTCTAATATATAAGTTAAGTTTAACTCAAATTAGTATGAGCTACTTTGGGACTAAGCCTAAAAACAAATCCGTGTGAATTTCTCTATTCGGCCCGAAACGGACAATATGATACTATGAGATGGAGTTGGAATTGGGTTTATAAATCCCAACATAGATGACGTCTTATGAGAAGAGTGTTTTGATATAGACTAGAATTTGGGTACACTAAAATATTTAGAGAAAACCATGGATAAATAGTAATCGGGTTGGATCCTACACAAACATATGAAGCCTAAGACACAAATCCACTGGTCGACCACAATTAATTCATGTATCACAAATATCTTTAATTCTCATGTTTTTATTTTTACTTTTCAGAGATGAAATGATTGGTCTTAGTATTCTTAACGAGAAATTACTCAAATTATTCGTAATTGGCTTGACAATGAGGTGAATTTTAAATTAATTTTGTTTGCACTAAACTATGATCTTAGTTTGTACAATGGTGGGGAAAAATGTAATCTTAACGGAATGAACATATCTTACAGGATATAGGTATTGTTATGGAGTTATTCTTTAAGAATATTTTGTTAAGCCATTGGAAATCAGGTCGTGTTGTCTCCGTCAACTGAACTAAATATCTAAAGAATATATTTAGAAATCTTCTAAATATTAAAATAGAAATGAGTTTAAAAAAATGATGACATGTCATTACAAAATATGATATGATTAAAAAAAATATGATATGAGGTTTAGTCAAACGTGATATGATCGTTTAAACATAAAATTATTTCTGAAAAATAATTTAATTAAATCAGAAATGATAATTTTAAACATAAATTTATTTTCAAAAATAATATAATCAAATATAATATGATAATTTTAAAATTATTTCCAAAAAATAAATTAAATCATATATGTTGAACTAAAAGTGAATTTAGAAAAAATGTTTACATATCATTACAAAAATACTATTGACTAAAAATTAAAATAACTAAAAATTATTATCCCTTATACATTAAAAGAGAAGTGAGTTCTAAAAAAATGTTTACATGTCATTAAAAATTAATATAGCAAAAAAAATATAACTTATTATCCCCTATACATTAAAAAAGAAGTGAGTTCTGAAAAAAACACTTACACGTCATTAAAAAAGATGACATAGCCTTATGACATAAAATTTAATCAAATGAAATGGTAATTTTAAACATAAATTTATCTCTAACAAATCAAATAAATCGTATATATTAAAATAGAAATGATTTTAGAAAAATATTTAATATCATATATGTTTTTAATTTTATGGTTTTATTTAGATTTTATGCATTTATAATTATTACAGGTAATTAATTTTGTTTGAAAAATTATGATAAATAATTTATATTTCTCAAACATGGTTATTACTTTTACATATCTATTGAATTATTCATATTTTAATCAACATCCAATTATATAATTGGTAATTTTAAAAATTAATATTTAATAAAACTTAATTTTACAAAAACAATAGTCAAAAATATACAAAACAAATGGTTAAGATTGTGTATTATATATAAGTCCATAATTTTTAATATATAATCGTACCAAAATATAGTTTAGATATAATTTGATTTTAAAATAAAAACGTAATCATATTAGAAATTAAAAAATATACAATTTTTATAGTTTTAAATACGTAAAACACAAAGAAAATTCATACTATATAATAAATATGTAATATAATAGATTAAAAGAGAAGTGAATTGTTAAAAAATTAGCATATTATTAAAAAAAGATGAAATAGCTAAAAAAAATTACAAAATGACGTTTAGTTAAATGTGACATGATAATTTTAAACATAAATTTATTTACTTCTAATAAAATAAATCATATATATTAAATTAGAAATGAGTTTAGAAGAAATATTTAATACTATGTATGTTTTTAATTTTAGACGTTTATTTAGATTTTATTGATTTATAGTTGTTTCAAGTAATTAATTTGGTTTGACAAATTACTATGAATAATTTGTATTTTTTTCAATCTTGGTTATTACTTTTACATGTCGATTGAATTGTTCATATTTTAATCAACATTCAATTATTAAAAAATTAATATTTAAAGATGAACTTTATTTTAACAAAATAGCCAAAACATACAAAAATAATAGTTAAAAAGGTGTATTATATAGAAATCCATAGTTTTTAATATACAATCGTACCAAATATAGTTTATTTTATTATTTGATTGTATAATAAAAATATAAACATATTAAAAATTAAAATATATAATTTAAGTAGTTTTAAATACATAAAACTCATTTTATATAATAAATATATAATATACTACATATAACATTTTAATCAAATTTAATAATGATCTAAGTTTATAATATGTTATACCCACGCAAAACGTAAACATATCATCTAGTTAATGTAATTGATTTTAATCTAAATATTCCTCTCTATTATGTATATATATTTATAAATATCTTTAAAAAAAAAAAGAAAACTCAACCTCTTTATGGTATCAGAGCATACGTTCTAAATACCTAATTTTTCCCCTTCTTTACACAATTTCTCAATCACCTACAATGGGTACTGATCAAACACAATCTCATACTGTAGCAAATACAAGAGTTTTTGCAGAACAAATCCCTCTCAACACTGAAACTGTTCTTAACATCAACATGTCTCGTGTCTCAAAACTCACAGGTACCAAGTATCTCATGTGAAGTCTGCAAGTTTGACCATTTCTCGATGGTCATGGTCTCGTCGGACACATTGATGGATCCATCATTCCGCCTCCGGCCACCATAGTGATTGGTGAAGGTGTTACCACAAATCCGGCATATGTTAAATGGAATCGCCAAGACAAACTTATATATAATGCATTACTTGGAGCCATTTCAACACCTCTTCAACATGTTGTTTCCTGCACCTCCTCTGCATCTCAGATTTGGAACAAATTAGCATATACCTATGCTAAATCAATTCGTGGATATATCAAGCAATTAAAAACCCAGCTCAAAAATTTTACGAAAGGCAACAAATCAATTGATGACTACATTCAAAGCATCACAATTCATCTGGATCAACTAGCCATACTTGGAAAACCATATGACCATGAAGATACTATTGAACTCATTCTTGATGGACTACCAGAAGACTATAAAACAGTGGTGGATCAAATCGAAGGGAAAGATACAACACCGTCGCTTACGGAAGTTCATGAACGTTTTCTTAATCAAGAAATCAAACTGCTCAACTCTATCAATGAAGCCAACACCACCATCTTCCCCATCTCTGCCAATAACATTCAACAACGTCACAACAACAATAACAGAAACTATGTCACCAACATTCGCCGCAATGATAGCAACAACAACAATTGGCAGCAACAACAATACCAAAGTCACACTATCTTCAGACCGCCTTCAAGACCATATTTAGGAAGGTGTCAGTTTTGTCATACACAAGGATACTCTGCAAGACGATGTTCACAATTGCAATCTCTGCACCTATCAGCAAAACCGGAGTTTTCGAATCCATTTCGTCCTTCACAACCTCGTGCAAATCTTTTCTCCAACATTCCTTACACGGCAAACAATTGGCTTTTGGACTCCAGTGTCACACGTAATATCACTTTGGATCTCAACAATCTTTCACTTCATCAGATTTATAATGACGGTGATGATGTGTTACTTGCAGATGGTTCCAATCTAACCATCTCTCACACTGGTTCCAAATACTTACTCTCTCATTCTCGACCATTAACTTTGGATAAAATATTATATGTTTCCGATATATAAAAAATCTTATCTCGGTAAATTGACTTTGTAACACTAATAATGTTTCGGTGGAATTTTTTCCTTCGTACTTTCAGGTGAAGGATCTGAGTACGGGGGTTTTGTTAGTACAAGGCAAAACTAAAGATCAGTTGTATGAGTGGCCAATGTCAAAATCTAAAGCAAAAGTGTTCTTCTCGGCATCAAATCCAAAAACTACTCTTGAGTCCTGGCATTCTTGATTGGGTCATTCGTCTTCCTCTATTTTAAATAAAATTATTTCCAATTTTTCAATTTCCATTTCATCTTCAAATCCAAAACATTTATCTTGCTCTGATTGTCTTATTAATAAAAGCCATAAACTTCCATTTTCTCATTTTTCAATTGTCTCCCATCGTCCTCTTGAATACATTTACATAGATGTTTGGACATCACCCATACTTTCTATTGATAATTTCAAATATTACATTGTTCTCATTGACCATTTCACACGCTATACATAGCTGTTTCCTTTGAAAAGAAAATCAGATGTCAAAAACACTTTATAGCTTTCAAATCTTTAGAATCTCTCACCTTACCTCACCACCACATACTCATGAGCACAACGGTTTGGCCAAAAGAAAACATCGCCATATAGTTGAAACATGCCTTACACTCTTGTCGATGGCATCAATTCCAAAAACGTATTGGACATACGCATTTGCTACATCAGTGTATCTCATTAATCGCATGCCAACTCCAGTTTTGTCAATGATTTCTCCATTCCAAAAATTGTTTCATCAACCACCGAATTATGAGAAACTAAGGATCTTTGATTGTTTGTGTTTTCCATGGCCACGACCTTACACAAATCATAAACTTGATGATAGATCATTGAGGTGTATATTCCTTGGATACTCAGTAACACAGAGTGCATATTACTGCCTTCATCTCCCCATTGGGCGTATCTATATCTCACGACGTGTACAATTTGATGAAACATGCTTTCCATTTCGGACTGATCAACTTTTCAAAGATAGAGAACCACAACGAGATGATGACTCCTACCAGCCTTCATCCATACAAAAAGTTCCACTTTGTCATTCGATTCCGTCAACTCAAGATGTACCCCTGTGCTCAGACTTTCACTCCGGACACTCAACATCTCACATCAACTCCAATAATGCACATGTATTGCCTTCTATCACTCCTTCTGCTTTTCCTTTATTCACTCCATATGAACCCACTACCCAGCCTAACCCATCACTTCATGAGCCCACTATTCATACTCAAAATGAGTTGCAACCGAAAACTCAGCTACACTCACTACAAAATCAACCAACTACCCACCAAACCACTGAAATAAACCCCATGACAAACCACAACAATCAATCAACCTCACAAACAAATGAACCCAATCAAACACAAAACCAAAACATCCACAAAATGCAAACTCGAGCCAAAAATAACATAAAAAAACCAAAAAAAAAGTTTTCTCTTGCTGTTGCAAGTCCTTTATTAATTGTACCGGAGCCTATGATAGTAAACCAAGTTTTGAAAGACGAGAAAATGGAGCCGGACGTGTTTAGTTGAATTTGATGCTCTTACCAAAAACCACATGACATGGGATCTAGTGCCGCCCAATTCTCATCAAAACCTTGTTGGTTGTCGCACTAGACTATCATTTCATACGAAATCAAATTCAAGCCGGCATACTTCAGGTCTCTCATGTTTCTACGAATGATCAACTTGCGGATACTCTAACCAAACCACTTGCAAGGACACGTTTTCAGCATGCATGTTCCAAGATTGGAGTCTTCAATAACACTCCATCTTGAAGGGGCGTATGAACCAAATATGTAAAGAGTATATTTAGAAATTAATTGTAATTGATTTTAACCTAAATATTCTTCTCTACTATTTATATATACTTGTAAGTCTCTTTCAAAAGGAATAAGAAAACTGAGCCTCTTTAAAGTGTTTTTTTTCGCAAGCATATAAAAAATAAATACCACAAGCTTTTAAAAGATCGGCGAGTGTGCAAATGAGTAGTTTTGTTAGTAGAGAAGTGCAAAAGTGGACGTTGCACAAGTGCTGCAACAGAACGAGAGTGTCTAGGTGGACGTTGTACATGTGGTGCAATATGAATAGAGCTCATGAGGTGTGATGTGGTGCGTTATAAGTGGATGAGCAGTGCAGAATATTGTGTAAGACAACAATCTGCACACTAAAGAAATATATATTTGATGAATATTAGAGAATCATTAAATATGGATATAGAGAATATCTATGGATTTATATAAATAGATGTATGATGTAAAAACCCTAGACCAAGGTTTCTGAGTGTCAAAAAGTGTAGTTCGTGGGTTAGGGAACTCGGTGAGTGAACAAAAAGTGTGTTCGTCTATCGTTGCACAAGTGAACTTAGGTACATTGAATTTGGTCAGGGGTGAGTTGTGTGTGACATCGCGCAAAATTAATTAAACAAGTTATAAATAATTTGTTCAAATGATTCCTAATAAAGTTTATGTGAGTTTGCACACATATATCTTGTGTTTAACTATTCTTCATATTCTAGTTCATTCAGATTTCTCCTAGATTGCGATGGATTATAGACATCAACCGTATCTAAACTCCGGTATTTGTCAATCGTAATAATTGGATTTCTTTGTGCATAAACATCATTCAAAGAACAATCATAGTCTTTGATTGTTCTAGTAACAACAATAGCAAAAATGTGGAACCTTTCAGAATCGTCATCCTTCACATTGTCGTGAAGGTAATTCAGTCATTTTGTAATGGTAAACAACCAAATGTGACTTAATATTGGATTAAACGCTCAAATATCCCTTTTGATATAAAGATATTCTCAAGTATCCAATATTATAAAAATATTTTATTTTTAATTATTTTAATATTATAAATGAAATAAAAATAATCTCTGATATTCTATCTAACCTAATTTTAATCCAATTCTTATTTTTCTTCATTTTTTTCTCTAATCGTTTTTTCTGTTTTGTTTTTTATTTTATTTTTTGGATCGTTTTTATTTGTCTTTCAAATCTTTATTAACTTTTTCAGATCCGGAGATTTACATAACCTTTGATTTCTCTTTTTTTTTCCCATCATTTGTCATAGTTTATTTCAGATTTTTTCATTCTTTTCTTGTGCTATTTTCTTTTAAATCTTATCTTTTATTATTTTTTAGATCCTTTTTTTTACCTTTTTTAGAAAAATTGACAAAATAATATTTTTTAAGTTTTTATTGCAAATATAACATTTTTTAATTTTTTTTTTAAATCACAAATTTAATATTAAAACACATTATAATTTATTGTTAATGAAAAAACTAAACTGTAAATTGGAAAAAATTAATCCAAATATAATATTTTAAGTTTATGTATTATTTAATTATAGTAAATATATATTTTTAGAAAATATTTTGTAATATTTTCAGAATTTTAAGTTTACAATACTAAATTTGAAAAAAACTTTGAAATATGATATTTTATGGTATTGCTCTTTTTTATTCAATTTTGTCGTTTTCATCTATTCGCATCTCTATAAATTTGTATTCCGTGTCTTGTGAAAGAATTAAAAATATATTTTATAGATAAAAAAATTTAATTAAATAATTTACGATTTAATAAAAGGATAACATTTTAAACTAATCCAAAAATTTGGATTAAATATTTTAGAATGTAAAAAATATAAAAAAATAATAAAAATAATATTTTATTCAAAATCTCACTATTTAACATTTTCATAATGTTTTATAAAATCCGAAAGTACTAAGAAGTAAACAAAATTTTTTATTATTAATTAGGTTTTATCTTTATTGTAAGTAATAATTTTACTAAATATTTTAATTTATTGTATAAATTAAAAGGATACAAAACTCGAAAAAATGTAATAAAACTTATTGTTCAAGTTTTAATTGGTAATCTTTTTTCGTTTATATGTTATTACTTAATGATAAGTTTCAAATTTTTAATTAAATTTTTCTGAGGTATGAGATATATATATTAAAATTATTTTTTGTTAATTTTTTTTATTTATTTGATTATTTTTAATTCATTTTTATTTTAAACAGAAAAATAGGATTATTGCTTATTCTTATTAATTTTTATTAAGTTTTTTAAAAATAAAGAAATATAAAAAATAATAAATTTTTTGTAAAAAATTTGGATTAAATATTTTGTAATGTAAACATATATAAAAATAATAAATTACAAAATTATATTCTATATCAACAATATTTCAATATTGCAGAACGAAATAATTTTGATTAAAAAAACCATAAAATTAATGCATTACGAAATTATTTTTTCCTTTCTAAACAATAAAAATAATATGTGAAAATAATAAGAGTCAAACTTACAGTTGAATGAATAAAAACCATTTCAATATTCAATCCAATATCAGTTGAGTATTACTTCTATAATCTTATAATTCTAATTTTTATTTTTCACATATTATTAAATGGTTTTAAGTCAGACACTAAGACGAAAAAAGCAATAGAAAATAAAAATCAAAAAGTTTGGAGATACTACTAGTTTGAAAGAAGAATGAGAGTAATTGTAGACAAATGTATGATTTATATAGTGGCACAATTATTAGTAAACCCTAAATTTCAAAATTTAACCGTAGCTGATAATATATTTATCATATCACTAATAAATATATTTACAAACCATTTATCTAATATCTAGGTATTTAAAACTATTGTTACTATAATTTTTTAGACCTAATAAATATATGATAATTATAAATATTAGATTATGACAATTTTCCAATTCATGAGAAAGATTGAGATTAGTGCGTAAATAATAATTATAACTAATTAATATTTTGTTTGTAAATGGTTATTACTCGGATCTAATAATATCTATATTTAGAATCTAATATATTATTTTATACCTAAGATCTAGATATTTAAAACTATTGTTATTATATTTTTAGACCTAATAAATTTATGATAATTATAAGTATTAGATTATGGTAATTTTTCAATTCATGAAAAAGATTTACAATTATAACTAATTAATATTGTATCTTAATTGTCTGTAAACATATTAATGTCTCTAATCATTAGTGCGTAAATGTTTATTAATGTCTATAAACATATTTAAATTTCTCACACTAGAGATATTTCTAATTAAATAAATTTTAATATTTATGAATAATACTAAAAATATGAATTTCTTTTTTATTGTTATACAAAATATTATATATTATAATTTTTAATTTGTATAAATAATTTATTTAGATTTTTTTTTAAATTCAAGAAAATTTATATGCGATTAATGAGATATAATTTTGAATTTATAATTGTTTATATATGATTAAAACAAAATATAATTTTTTCTACGATTTAGTAGTGATTTTTGGTTGATATAATAAATATACTGATTTTATAACTAAATTAATAGCAATATAATAATTATAATTACGTTAGTAACTTAAATCTACTTATATTTATTTGAAATTATTTTTTTAATTGACGAATAAAAAATATAAAATAAATAAAAATTATTGTTTTTATAAATGTAATAGTATTTTTTTTGGTTAGTTGAATAAAATATATTGATTTTGTAAACAAATTAATTTCAGTGATGTGTATTGTAGTTATTCTAGTAACTTAAAGCTTTTTATATATTTAAGCTGAAATTCGATGTGGTGCTGACACGTTATCATAACATTTTTGTTATTAAATAAAATTACTTTGTTAAAATATTTTTCAGATGAAATATTAGAGATTTAATTTTAGATCATTTCGTTGCTTTTAAACGTGCATTTCATTCATTTTCTAGACTATTAGATGTTACATCATATATTTTTTTTTCTGTATTTTTATTTACTATTACATAGTTACTATTCAACTAGATTTTTGACCTACGTCATGCGTGGAAAAAAATATTCACAGATAGTAATTAATTAATTATTTGGGTAATGTAAATTATATATATATATAATTTATTTTATATTTAAAATATTTTTTCTAAATATTTTAATATTGACTACGAAAATAAAATAGATAATAAAATCAGATTATACAAATAGATTTAAATTGTATCTATTTTGGATAAAATTGTATATGTGATAAGTATTCAATTACACTAAAATTTTGTTTTATATTTTGTTTGACTAATTTTTTAAAATTTATATTTTATTTTATATTATATTTGTATTTTATGGCAAAATATATTGTATGTCAACATATTAGCGATTTACATATAATATAATGTCTAATGGCAGTTTTCATAAATATTCTAGTAAATTATGTCTTAAGAAATATTTATTTTAAAATGCTATAATAGTGTGACATATCAGCGTGGCACAATTGTAAATCATACGTCAATATAAAATTATTTTGTTAAAAAGTTTCTCAAATAATATATTAGGGATTTGTTGCTTTTAGTTCTCCAAATAAAAAATCAAGTCAAATTCGGCCGAGTAACAAGGAAACTTGAATTAAGTTTAAAATTTCAAATGAGTTTCAAATGAGTTTAAAATTAACTTTTTGTCAATAAAACAAAATTTGGAAAAAAAAATTATGCTCAATTGGAAAAAACTAACATTTTTTGTTACCAAAATGGTTTTTTCCCGATAAATCATATTTCTCGAGAAATCTGTAATCTGCAATAAGAAAATACTTTGCATCTTGATTTTTAAGTTGGACGACTTCAAAGATGACTGATATAGACTTGTATAAACTTATTTTCGTGGTTGTGTGTAATGAAGAATACTAACAATCATGACAGTTATGGTTGTGTGCAATGAAAAAGATGATATTTTCGTAATACTTTTGAAAATTTTGTTCATAATAGTGTTTTTTTATTTTTTTTAAAATAATAATAATTATAAGATAATGGAAAAGTTGAAAATAAAATTATTGTTGAAAAATAAAAAAAAAGATAAATAGTTAGTTTTGCAAAAATAAGTTTAATGGGGTTAAACTTGCATTTGGACAAAGTTTTTAGATTACTTTTGCAAATCATCCTACTTTTCAAATATTATAACTTATTATAAAATCACACAAAATATATAATTACATAATAAAAATACATTAAATAGTAAATAATATTTAAATTCATAATAAAAATGTGAATGTAAAATATTGTAAACATATACATATTTCAGAAAGACAATTTTTTCTAAATATAGAATTGTAAACATACAGATATTCCAGAAAACCAAAAACAAAATATTTCTAAAAAAACAATACCATCAAAAATTTATATAAAAAACTTTAAATAATATTTGAATCCGCATAAACATATGCAACAATTTTCATTATCTGGTTGCTGGTAAATTATTATTATTTTTTAACAAAAACTGAAGCACAATTTAAAATTTATGGATTGTTGTTTAGTAAACAAATGTATAATTTTATACTCCATAATGTTAATATAATTTGTCTCCGAAAAATACAATCATTAAAAATAAATTATTATACGTCATAAAGAATGTATATTTAAACATATGTAATATTTATATTTATTAAAAGACAAAAATAAAATTAAAAAAAATTAATAGTATAAAAATATAACATAAATAAACAAAACATTGTCAATAATAGACAACATCAATAAAAAATATTTCTAAAACTACAAACTTATTAAAATTAGAAAGCAAACAAATTAAATATATATATCACATATTATCTAACAATAATGCAAATATTTAAAACCAGTTTATAAATAACACAATAAATATAAAAACCAACGCTGTTAAAGTTAAGAAAATGAAATTCAATAAACTATCATCTCAACTTCCAATTCCTAACATCATGAAGCTGAACAAAAGTTTCAAAAACGGTGTAAAGTTTCAAAAGCGGTGTACTAGATTGGTCATCCTTTCAAAAACAACCAAAACTCCATTCAGAGTATTCCGAAATCTAGCCTTGTGACTCATAGATGAACTACATCTAATATTAGATCTATTTAGGTCTATTTTACTTCATCAGATCGACAAATTACTACATTGGAAGATATAAAAAATCAAGGTTTGTATGTTGTAATATTTGCAACAAAATCATAATTGATGACGTTGAAATAGACCTCCATCAAGGTTTACACAAATAGAGACCATACGAGCAAATATTGATGAAGACAATGAAGAGGTAAATTATGTGTTCCTTCTTCTTTATTTTACTTTTGTGTATTTTTCATTGTTTCTATTTCGACGCAACATTATTGATGTTGTTTATGCGAAGAGATCATGAACCTTTAGAAGTATAGAAAGTGGAGCTGAGCTGAAAAAAGGAAGCATGAATTTTTGGAAGGCTGAAGAAAAAGGAAAAAGGTAGATTCTCAAGATGCAAGGATCTCTGAGAATGGAAATCCGAAATTAGGGTTTTTGATAGAGCATATATAAGGTGTTACAGAGGATAGGTCATTTTCTAAGGTTTTTGACAGAGAAAAACCTCGTGACAAAGAACTTAGGAGAGGTGAGTGAGAGAAAAACGAGTGTAACACAACTCTTGTTGGTCAGTGAGTTTTTGGGTAGTTTTTAGAAATTGGTCAGTTGCAAGAGAGTGTTATCTTATGTCATCCTGATTAAACAAAAATGTGGAAGTTTGTTTAAGTGATTTCTATTTGAATAAAGTATCGTTTTGTTAAACAACTCTCCATTAATTCTAGTTTGTTAGTATTCTGGTTTTTCAAAATCCGGATACTTTCACAACAACCGTATTCCAACAGCGACATTTGTGAAGAATCACTTCTTTAAACAGTTGTCATCATGTTAAACAGTTGTTTGAAAAAAGTTCATTGAAGTTGTGAGAGGTATAAAGACTCCTCACAAGAAATGGTTTGAAGAAGTTGATGTTGTTTATGGCATTGTATTTATATATCAGTTCAAACACTAGATTGGAATAGCTATTAACCTAAAGAAGTGACCAAAACTGTCTTGTAATGTGAATGTCCCTCGAAAAAAGAGGTGTTTTGGTTTTGATCATATGAAACTATTGACTGGTATATCTTTTACATTTAATTTGGTATGTATTCTTTAGTAGTAATGTATATTAACTTTTTGTAAATGGTGTAAAAATAATTTTTCTATTGAAATGTGATGCGGAGCAAAAATGTGTTGTTATGGATGTCATTGCATTCAAAACTGAGATACTAATGGGAAAATATTCTTAAGACCAAAAATGATGCAAATTTTTCTCTTTTCATTCTCAAGATGATTGAATGTCACTCAATGAGAATTGAAGATATGTCAAAACTAAATGATGGAACAAATAAGACATAAAAACAAAGTTGACATTTAACATTGTTCATGAGTTCGGTGATAAATATTAGACCTAATTGTGTTAGAAATTTTAATTTTCATATTTTTATATTATTAATTGTATTTGTGATTGTTGATAAACAACATTAAAACTCTTTTTTGAAAATATGAGTACATTCCTAAATTCAAGAAAGATTTTTTAATATTAAAAAAACTCTTCCTACATAAATAACTAAATTAAAAAAAATTGAAACTTGCAATTAGAGAGATTGAACCATTCACAATTACTTCTAACACGGGGATGTGTAACAAATATGTTTCGGTAGTTAATCGACATATAAGTCTTTTTCTCTTTAATTAAAATAGCAAAAACTTTATATCAGCTATGACAAAGGGATCAAACATTAAAGTACTTCGTAAGAAAAAGAATATGTGATCAACGTACCATGTTATTCATTCAATTGTTTAAGATTATTTTTAAGATTTGTTTATGTTTAATATTTCTTTACGGACAATTGATAATGAAAAATGTATATGTATCTATTTTAACATATTTGAAGTATTAAAAAGATGAAGAAATACATAAATATGTACGATCTCATATATGTACACATAAGTTTCAAAGAAAAAAATCAACAACAAGACAAGTATCTTATTATCTTTTAAAAATTAGAAAGGAGCTCTTAATATTGAGTACGATTTTCATAAATTCTTAAAAACAATTGAAGTTACGAAAATAAACAAATATCTTTTGAAATGCTAAGAAAGTAGCAGTGTAAGCTAATAAACATGTAGTATAAAAAATTTTAATAAGTAAGTTATATTGAAATTGTACAAGTATTCTTGTTATGTTTTCTTTGACTACATCTACTATATTTCTGTCTTTAAGATTTGAACCTAGAACTCCAAACTCTCCAACTGACATAATTCTTTTTTTGGGATCTCCCACTCCTTTGCTTAGTATGTGGTGGTGAGCATGAAAATTTAGCAACAATTGCTAGAAAATTACAGCTTCTTAAATCTTCACGTGGATGTATGCTCTCA
Source organism: Pugionium cornutum (assembly GCA_018901935.1). Taxonomy (NCBI): domain Eukaryota; kingdom Viridiplantae; phylum Streptophyta; class Magnoliopsida; order Brassicales; family Brassicaceae; genus Pugionium; species Pugionium cornutum. The sequence goes on from CM032164.1 coordinate 2,791,710, forward strand.
TAATATGCTTTGCACCATGTTTCTGTTAAGTAAAACTCATTAATAAACTAGTTTTAATCCATCTTTGAACACTTAGCAGCAACAATGGCATGAATACAAGTTATTTTGTCTACGTCAAAGATGCAGCATGTGCATTGCTTATTTTTCAAATGAACAACATACTTCCGGATTTCATCTTTGACCTCAAACTCATATCGGTGTACTTGAAAAATATCAAATATCATTGCAGCATCATACCTTTCTACCATCTCCTTCTCTACACATGGTATGACTAGCTTTTTGTATTTAGTAGCCTTTTCACGACGTTCATGAAACCATGTTGTGAGTTAATCTCATGGTTTCAAGAAAAGATATTATAGGCAACTCAAGAGGCATGTTCAACATAGAACTCAATGACTCTTTAATAGTTTGAAGGTGCATAATATCGAGCCCGTTTTCTGAAATCAGCATCTTCTAAATATGTGGCCAAATCTACATTTCTACTTCTTATTTTGTTGAAGATGCCACTAAACTCATGACGAATATAAGCATTAGATGCAGATTCTACAAGTGGCAGCAATCATTTTTCCCATACTTTGGTTTAAGATTGTTTAGTAGATGAATTCGGCAAATACAATGATGTGCAAGTGGATAAATCTCTGAAAATGCATTTGCAATAGTAAGTGATTGGTCTGAAACAAATACCAAATCAGATGCATATGTAATAACAATCTTACTTTTAGAAACTAGCTCCACGCAACTTCGTTTTTTGTATCCACGATCTCAAATGCTAGAGGGTATAAGGAGAAATCTTCATCTTGTGCACAAGCTCCTAGTAAATTTCCCTTAAACTTCCCTTTGAGTAATGTACCATCTATAGCAATCACTCTCCTTATCAAAGCAAAACCCCTTATTGATGGGCCAATTGCAACAAAGGTGTATTTGAATTTTCTAGCAGTGTCCATCTCCAAATAACTGTTGATCTAGGATTTTTCTCTTTAAGTATAAATAACCATTTTGATAGGTTGTAATAAATACCCTCAAGAGTCCATTTGATCAAATTATGAGTATATTCTTTCACTCTCCAAGCTTGTTTGTAATTAATAATACCATGCTTTAATCTAACCATTTTTTTGGTTTGAGTCCATATTTTTTCTCACCTTAGTTGCTGCGTAGAAAAGTTACAAACAATTTGATGGTTCCTCGCCTATAGTTGGCATTTTTATGTGTTGTATCACAAGTATAACCATGAACATACTTTTTCACTACAAAATAATCAGAACCAACAGCCTTTAAAGCATGTATTTTCCAAATGCATTTATCATCAACACAACCTAATATCACTCTTGACTTGTTTGACCAGAGAGACTAGAACTCAAACTTCCTACTCTAATGCCCATTTTCCAATTTTCTACATCAATTCATCCTTGTTCTTAAAATATCTATTCACATATCTATATCGGTACCTCGGGTGGAATGTGAAATAGGAACTACACAAAGATCCGGAGCACCATTTAAAAGAAATGAATGATACCCTTTATCACCACTCGAACATGTGTTTTTTTTTGCTACAATTGCTGACATATCACTTCCAATTGATGTATGAAATTTATACAAAGAGAAAAATACAAATAGATAAATGAAATTTAATACAAATAAAATAGAATTGATATTAAAAAAACAATAGTTATACTTTAGTTTTCAATTGTCCTATGTAAATAGTAATTAGTCGTTTCCTAAAATTTAGAAAAGCTTCCTAAATTTAGGAAGACTTTCTAAGAAATTTGGAATACGTACAACATATTTAGGAATGTTTGCATAAATCGGCAGAAGACAAAAGATGTATAAATAAATCATGCAAAAAGTGCGAGAAGAGGTATAAATGCCATGTTGCATGTTGTGTTTCATGCGAAAATGTTGGATCGACATAGGAATCATAATTTAGATTTAAAATTTTCAACACTTGTGTATATCGAGTGTTCTTTACTTGAAAAATATATGCCTTGTATATAGTTTTCGATTGAATGTTATTACCAACATTCTCAACAACAATGAAATCACTGTTTTCATTGACCTAAGCCAAATTAAAAAAAAATATAATTGCAACTTTAATTTATATAATCTTCCTAAAAAATTTAACTATTTATACAAAACTGTTTGAAAAAGTATGAAGAATATGGTACGTGTTGTTTTTCACACGAAATTGATAGATCGACATATGAATCATAAATTTAGATTTTGCAACATCTTTGTGCGTTGAGTGTTCTCTACATCATAAATTTTTTCATTGTTTATAGACTCAAGAGAAATGATGCTGAATTTGTCACTCAGCTAAAACAAAATGAAATTAAATTACTATTAAACATGTAGTAATTGAACTATAAGACAATAAAAGTTCTTGTAATCTAAAATTTAGAAAAGTGTTATAAATATAAAAAGATTTTTTAACAATTTAGGAAGTCATTAATGAATCGTAATAAATAAAATAAATTAAACGCAATCTAAAAAATTATAAAAATGAGTTATATTTTTACGCACTTTTACACAAATACGAATCAATTTAACATTTTTTATCTTATTGATGAAAGTTTGAAATTGGCTATCATTCCAAAAATGCACCGGTGGAACAATATTTATCATCACTTTTGTGGTCAATGAAAGTGCATAACTCAATGTAACATTCTTATATTTTATTGAGCAATCAATTCTAAAATCTCCAGTAATCATTTCCATTAAATCATCGATCTACCTAAAAACTAAGATTCTTTTGTTTATTTCCACCAATAATTCTTATTTGATCATTTCATTTAATTTTACTCTCTATAAACACAATAAATCTCTACCATATTTTCCTTAAAAATTCAAATAAAATCATCAATGATAAGAAAATTCACCTACAATTGCCCGGAAACTACATCTTGTTAAATCTCCACATGAGTGTATGTCTCTTACTATAACATTTTCGATTTTTGGTATTTTATTTGAAATTCACTTTACCCTATAGTGTTTATGTAGACTAAGTTGCATGCTTAGGTGGATAAATTCTTAGAAATAGTATAACATATTGATGTAAATCAACAACAACCCATTATGTTTTTGAGTCAAATCAGTTTCCTATAACTCATTATCTATTTTCGATTCAACTCACGTTTAATAGACAGTAAATGCAAACGAGAGCTTGATAATCGAGTTCGGATGATCGGTGTGATCAACCTACATCTCGGACTAGAACTACCCAGCAATCCACTAGAGAAACAATACCAAAAATGTTCTTACAACAAAATCCAAAACACTCTCAAGATACTCTCTCTCGTATATACAAACGAGCTCTAAGATTTCCAGTGATAAAAGAAGAAACCTAGTTGCTTTTTTTGCTCTGTTTTTATACTAAGGAGAAGACTCAAAAGGAGCTTAATTACTGTAACAGAAAATCCACTACTCTGAAGATAGTCTTTCAAACCCTTTTATCACTTGATTAATTACATAACCAATTCGAACCACAATGTTGAATAACCATGAATGAAATAGAATCATACCAACATTCTGCACCTTGATTCTTGTTTCATTTCTCCAACGGACTGGTTCTACAGAAGTTAATATCTAGCTCCATCAACTATCTCACCTGATTAGGTTCAACACGTTGAGTGTTGCATTAAACTTCTGTATTGGTATCCCTTTCGTTAACATATCAACATGATTCCTTTAACAAGAGGGCATAGATTTCATTGATACCTTTTCCCCAGTAGCTAAGTTGGTTACTGTGAAAACAGTGTTAGCCTTGGCAGTAAAATTAAACTGGTCTCTTCATCAATTAGATATATCTAATGCTTTTTTGAATGAGAATTTAGATGAAGAGATTTATATGAGTTTGCCACCTGGTTATGCAGCACGAAAGGGGGACAATTTGCCATAGAATTCAGTTTATAAACTGAAGAAATTGATTTACGACTTAAAACAAGCCTCAAGGCAGTGGTTTATCAAATTTTCAACAACTCTAACTGATCTAGGATTTAAGAAAACTCCAGCTACCCATCTCCAAAATCTCCACTTCCCCTCCATCAATGTGCTCACGAATAAAATGAAGTTTACATTTGAACTGTTTTGTTCTTTCATGATATGTATTGTTCTTAGACAGACATATAGCTGACTGAGAATCGTACCAAACCCCAAATTTTCTGATTTCCAATCCCATATCACATAACAAACCCTATATCCAAAGACCTTCTTTAACAGCTTCTGATAATGCGACATATTCAGCCTCTGTCGTCGACAGAGCAACCACGTGCTGAAGGCTAGATTTCCAGCTCACAGTATTACCTCCAACTGTGAAGACATAACCACTGATGGATCTTCTTTTGTCTATATCTGTTGCAAAATCTGAATCACAATAACCTTGAACTTCAAACTCTTGTCCTTTAGAGAAAACCAACCCCAACTTTGTTGATCCTTTTATGTATCTGATCAGCCATTTAACAGCTTCCAAGTGTACTGATCCTTGTTTGCTTATAAATCGACTAACTAATCCAACAGCATAAGCCAAATCAGGACGAGTGCCGACCATTGCATACATCACACTTCCAACTACACTTGAGTAAGGTACTAGTTGTTCATCAAGACATTCTTCATCATCATCGAGAGCATGCAACTTAAAATGAGGACCAATAGGAGTTAATGCCACTTTAGGATCTGACATATTGAATCTTGCAACCACTTTCTTCAAATAATTCAACTGGGATAATCTCAATATATCTCCTTCACGATCTCTGAAAATGTCAATTCCTAGAATTCGTTTGGTTGTCCCCAAGTCGTTCATCTCAAACTCAACACTTCACTTCTTCATGAGATTATCAATTTCACTCATACTCTTATGAGCAACCAGGACATCATCAACGTATAGAAAAAGATATACAAATTGCTTTTTACTAACCTCTTTGACATATAACATGAATCATGATTGCTTCTGATGAAGCTTTTATCCAACATGAACTTGTTAAACCTTTTGTTCCACTGCCAAGGTGCTTGTTTAAGCCCATGCACCAATTTTTTCAGCAAACACATCTTCTCAATGCCTCCTTTATCTTCAAATCGCTCTGGTTGATTCATATAAATTTCTTCTAATTTTCCATGAAGAAAGGTTGTTTTAACATCCATCTGTTATAACTCAAGATTATTAGAAACAACAATGGACAACAAAACTCTAATTGAACATGTTTTACCACATGAGCAAAATTTTCTTGATAATCAATGCATTCTCTCTATGTAAAACCATGGACAACCAGCCTTGCTTTATACCTTGTTGATTCAACCCTTGAAATACCTGGTTTGTTTTTGAACAGCTATCGACATCCAATAACCTTATGATTTTCAAGCTCGTCAACAACTTCCCAAGTCATGTTTTTAATAAAAGATTGCATTTCTTCATTAATAGCCAACCTCCACTTTGGCCAGTCCGCACAGTGCTTTGCTTCACTATAGCTCTGAGGTTCTTCCAGATTTAGAGCTTCTGCTGGCATAAGAGCAAAAGCAACTTTTGTATAATCTGGGAACCTTGCTGGTGGAACTTGATTTCTCCTTTTGCGATCCCAAGCCAATTGGTAGTTTGATAAGTCCATATCCTGATCTTCCTCGATTTGTAGGTGAGTATCTTGAGCTTCTTCTTTAGGGATTTCACTCTGAATAACTCCACCTTGCTCAAGATTATCTTGATCTGAGGCTGATATTCCTTGTAACCTCATATCCAAAATTTGTTACAACCTTGGTATGAACACCTGCATTCTGAGATTCTTCAGAGATTTTCATATCCTTGTACACCATATTTTCATGAAATATCACATTTCTGCTTATGACTACCTTCCTTTCATTTAAAATCCATACCTTGAACCCTTTTGTTCCAGTAGGATAACCAAGAAATACCCCTTTCAAAGCTGTTGGTTTCAACTTTCCTTGATCTTGATGTACAAATGCAATTGCCCCAAAAAATTTTAAGCGTTTGTATCTAGGTTTTTTTCTAAGCCACAATTCCTCTGGAACATTGTGATCAATAGCTGAAGAGGGTGACCTATTTATAATATAAGTTGTTGTTGTGGGAGCTTCTGCCTAGAATTCCTCACCTAGACCAGATTCATTTAAAATACATCGAACCTTTTCCATCACAGTCCGATTAATTCTCTCATCAACTCTATTTTGTTGAGTAGTATAAGCACAAGTTCTATGGCATTGTATCCCTTGATTCTTGCAATAACTATCAAATTTCAGATTACAAAACTCAGCACCATTGTCAGTTCTTAGACACTTGACCTTCTTGTTCACTTGATTTTCAATTAATTCTTTCCATTCACAAAATCTTTCAAAGGTTTCATCCTTAGTTCTAAGGAAGTACAACCACACCTTCCTAGTTTTGTCATCTATGATTGAGAGTAAGTATTGTTTACCTGACAGAGATGGAGTGACACTTGGTGACCCCCATAAATCAGCGTGAACATAACTCAACATGTCCTTAGAATCATGTCTCCCGACATTGAAACTCACACGTTTAGATTTTCCCATTATGCAGTGTTCATAGAATCTATAATCCTTTATCTCCCTCTTGTCAATGAGTCCTTTCTCAGCAACTATCTTCATGTTATTGAGACTCATATGCCCGAGTCTACTATACCAAATTGAAGACTTAGAGATTTGAGTCTCGGCATTGCAAACTTCTGGATACATTGTCTCTCCATCAAGAACATATATACCATCGATAAGATTTCCTCTAAGTGACAGTCGATTGTTCTTGTAGAACTTGATAGTACCATTTCCCCCCTTCATGTGTACATCCGAGTTTATCAAGTGTACTAGTGGAGATAAGATTTCTCCGCAAATTTGGAACATATCTCACATTCTGCAGCACGTTTACAGAACCACCATGAGTATCAATCTTTACTGATCCACATCCACTTGATTCAGCTACATGATCATCTCCCAAGAGAATCTTCATAGGTGTTTTTTCTTGAAGATCAAAAAATCATTCCTTGTGTGAAGTCATGTGAAAAGTACATCTCGAGTCAATAACCCATTGTTTTTTCCAGTCTTGTTCAATAATACTCAAAATCTCTAAGAAAATTACTTTTTCAGATATTACAACAGCTTCACCACTGCTTTGTCTTTCCATACTTCTTTTCCAGAGATAACAATCCTTGTTTAAATGACCCTCTTTCTTATAGTACCCACAAATGGCTTTTGTCCTTGATTTTGATTGCCCTTTGGTTTTTCACAATACTCCTCCATGTAATCCGATATGCCACAGATTCTTCCTTGGATTCAAACCTTTGTTTTCCATTTCCTCTCATAATAAGACCCTCTCCAGCATCTCTAGACTTGCTTGAGTCTTTGAATTCCGTTTCTTTAGCCCGATCTGCTCCCACAACCTCCTCAAGAGTAATAGATTCTCTGGTATATTTTAACGTTTCCTTTAGTTGATAATATTTAGATGGCAATGAGCTTAGGAGAAGTATAGTTTGGACTTCATCAGTCACCACAACTCGTACACGACCCATATCAGCAACTAACTTCAAGAATTCATCAATATTCTCATCTATAGATTGAGCTTCCTTCATCATAAATGTATAAAACTTCAACTGAAGGAATATGTGATTTGGAAGAGAGTTAGACATATACAATCTCTCAAGCATGTACAAATATCAGCCGCTGTTTGACAATCACTAATCTTACGTAGAACTAAATCCCCAACGTGAAATAATAAGGTTCATTACCTTTTTAGATTTTTCAACTTTGACTGGATCTAGTCTTCCTGGCTTCATATATAAGATCATCAGCTGAATGTTCATCGCCAACTTCTCTTTTTCAGCAGCTTGTAGTTCTTCCTTGGTGGGCTCAAGAAGGAGTTTATCATCGTTAAGAATATCATTCAAAGCAAACATTCTTCGTTTCCACAACATGAAATCATCACTTCCATCAAACCGATCCAACTCTATCCTTGGATTCGATATTCTATATTTCTCTAAACGAAGCTCTGATACCACTGGTTATAAATCAACAACAACCCAATATGTTTTTGAGTCAAATTAGTTCCCTATAATTCCATATATATGTTTGATTCATCTCACGTTTAATAGACAGTAAATGCAAACGAGAGCTTGATAACCGAGTTCGGATGATCGGTGTGATCAACCTACATCTCGGGTTGGAACTTTCCAACAATCCAGTAGAGAAACAATACCAAAAATGTTCTTACAACTAAATCCAAAACACTCTCACTCGTATATACAAACGAGCTCTAAGATTTTCAGTGATAAAAGAAAAAACTCAACTGCCTTTTTGCTTTATTTTTATACTAAAGAAAAGACGCAAAAAGAGCTCACTGTAACCGCAAACCCACCGCTTTGAAGAAAGTCTTTCACACCCTTTTATCATTTGATTAATTACATAACCAAATCAAATCACAATGTTAAATAGCCAACAATGAAATAGAATCATACCAACACGTATTAATTGTTAAATAAAAATTAAATCAAAATTTATTTTCGATTTTCATATCCATTTTTCTTTGTTTAATTTATTCGGTTTAATTTATTTGATTTAATTTATTCGATTTAATTTATTCGATTTAATTTATTAGATTTAATTTATTCGATTTAATTTTATTCGGTTTAACCGAATCCAATTTGAAATACTTTGTTTGGCCCAGCCCGTTAACTTCATTTATACGCACCTCCAAAGGATACAGCTTATGTGTCAACATTTTATTGGAGAAATTGCGTGGACATCTGATTAGGCAACATCGCAGCTAAAATACACGAGAGCGACCTCTACGTCGTCTTCTCCTACGGTGGTGCTCTTAGCGTTTTCGGCGGCGGTGCGAAGATGGGACTCCCGGTGCTCTTGTTATCTCTTGTGATCGTTACATTTTCTTCTAGCTCTCTTGTCATGCCCGATCAAATATTTCCAGCTCATCTAGGTATTTTTCTCTCCGATCGGTTTCGAGATTTGCCTCTTCAATTTTCTTACCAGATTTCATGATACTGCTTATGGTATTAAACAGTTGGAACGTTCAGCCGAAACAATCGTGAACCAAAGTACAAGATTGAGTTTCTTCCCGAAGATTCACCTTTTCACCCGGTAAACCAAATCTCCATCTCGTAAATGTTCGTATGTTTGTTTGACCTGAATTGCAATTTCACTCACTGAGTAGAGAAATTTTGAACACAATTGAATATTAGTGAACAAAGTTCCTCTGATTTTTGGCGTTTCATCTAATATTGTCAGTATTCGTTTTTACAGGTTGATAATCTAGAATCTATGGTTATGCTTGATAAGAGTGGTCGTAGGTATTTATGTTTCTTACCGAAAGAGGAAATATCGACGAACGAATGGACCTCTACGCAGCAAAATAGTAGCACTGTGGTGATGGAAACTGAGAAACAGGTGAAGCTAAAGACTCCAGATGAGTTGCTACAACTACTCGATGAAAAATGCTTTGTCAGGGTAAGGAATACTTCTGGGTTTCTTTGACCTAATTAAGAAACTGAGCCGATGTTTTCGCTGCTTAAAAACTTATCCCTGGAGATGTTGCAGCAAGAGGGTTGGTGGTCCTATGAGTTTTGTCATAAAAAGGCAGTAAGGCAGCTACATATTGAGGATGAAACCAAGGTATGCTTTTGGTCTGCTAACTTTTGTTGATTTTCTGATTCTCTTTGTTTTATCCCTGTGGTTTAATGCAATCTACTGTATGAATAACCTTGTATTCTGCTACTGCAGATTGTCCAAGAGTTTTTCTTGGGTACTTTCGATCCAGAGGCAACTGCTGCTTTTAATCAGAATTTATCTGATGATGCATCACAGCGGTAAAAGCTAAGATTTTCATAACCTTTATAGCGTATGGCTGTATCTCAGTTGATTGATTCGATTATGGTGTTGCTGCAGGTATCACTCGCATATATACACCAATGGGACTAGTTGTGATCTTACAGGACAGCCTCGAGAAGTCGAGGTATTTATATAATCTAGTTTCTGCATTGCATTTGGCTCATTCAGTTACGATTCATTGTTCTTGAAATTGCTCAATGCAGGTGAGGTTTGTATGTGCAGAAACTAGGGCGATGGTCACTTCGATCACAGAGCTATCCACTTGCAAGTATGCACTGACTGTTCAGTGCGCAACCTTGTGCAAGCATCCGTAAGCAATCTCATAAGTACAATTTTCAAAATGAATTTCGTGTTGTAACATCTGCATCATAATGGAGATGCAAATCAAATGTTTGATCTCGAATGCTAAAAGAGAATCTTGAAAAGATGTACCAAAATGGGGACATACAGTTTAGTTGAAAACAAGTCATTAGTTTGTAAGAAAACGTATGATTCCTTGGTTTGTTGTTAACTTTATTTCTTCTTGGGTACATTGCAGGCTGTTTCAGCTAGAGAAACCAGTGTCACACACGATCCACTGCAATTTGATCCCTGTGGAAGAAGACGCAACAAGAAGCGAAGAAGAACAAGTAGAAGGCGAATCACCTAAAATGATAGCTGATTCTTGAACCGCATAAGAGTAAGAGTTAAACAGTAATTATATACACGTGCTTGTATATCTCCATTTTGTAGCTTCCATCTTTTAAACTGAGAGTGCTTGCCAGTAGGATTATGATACCCTCGCTGTAACCTTGTGCAATCTCAATGCAGCATTTTATTAGAAGGCACTGATAAAGTTAGTTGTGAAGCAAAGGCTGAAACGCTTCGTTTGCATGTTTTTCTAATTTTTGAGAAACTTCGAAGAACCAAAGGGCTTTCAAGGGAATTCGGACAAGAACGAGGAAAAGAAAAATCAAAGTTACTATGTCCTGTTTTTGTTGGGGCTAAGATTTATTTTCTGAATCAAAAATTCGAAACCAATTTTCCCATCGATTAAAAGTTCGAAACTGATTTCTCCAAATCAATTGGTTTATTATATCCGAAAATCATTTAACCCAATTATTATGAACTAAAACTGATTACAAACCAATTAACCGATAATAGATCCAATTTATCCGTTAATTAAAATCTGATCTATTAAAATCGGTTTGTTAAATCGAAAACACTTAACTAAAATCAAAAACTGAAGAAAAAATCCTAAATCGACAACCCTAGAAAAAATTTCAAATCGAAAACTCCTAAATCGTGAACCCTAGATCGAAACTGTGAACCCCAAATCGTGAAAAACTTTAACCTTAACCTACAAACTTGATGCAAGCAACTATAATCACACATCCAACCAAAACTCCAATCATCATCTTCTTCATCTTAGCATTGGATCATTAGTACATTTGATTAAGATATTATGTATATTATATTACATATTTATTATATAAGATGAGTTTTATTTGTGTTTTATATATTTAAAACTACTAAAATTATAATTTTTAATTTGTAATATGCATATATTTCTATTTTAGAATCAAATTATATCTAAACTATATTTTGGTATGATTATTATACATTAAAAATTATGAACTTATATTATAATACACTTTTTTAACAATTAGGTTTGTATGTTTTGGCTATTTTTTTGTAAAAATAAAGTTCATCGTTAAATATTAATTTTTTAAATTACGAATTATATAATTAGATATTGATTAAAATATGGATATCTCAATAGATATATAAAAATAATAACCATGATTGAAAAAATATAAATTATTCTTCGTAATTTGTCAAACCAAATTAATTATTTGAAACAAATATAAATGCATAAAAACTAAATGAAACCATATAATTGAAAACATATATAGTATTAAACATTTTTTAAATTCACTTTTACTTTAATATATATGATTTACTTTATTTTTTGAGAATAAATTTATGTTTTAATTACCAAATCACGTTTGAGTAAACGTCATATCATAATTTTTTTAGCTATATCATTTTTTGTATGACATGTAAACATTTTTTCAGAACTCACTTAACTTTTACTATATAGAGAATAATATTTTTTTAGTCATATTATATTTTGTAAACTTGGATCATTATTACAAATGTTAATCAAATTTGCCCATAACTTGGATACTCATTATTACAAATTAAATCAAATATCGCAAAGTTAATCATCAAATTACATGTATAATTTGTGAGCGATTTACTTGTTTAATTACAATAGAGCATTACTACTCATTAGTTCCATTATGATTGTTTTCATCATTATACCTTTTTGAAGGCAAATATGCAATTTTATCAGTAGACAATCATCTACTCTCGGTTCCTACAATTCCACCGAGGACAAGCATTTCTTGAAAATGTTAGATAGCCTAAAGTTATAAGATAACATATATTGCACATCTCAATTTTGCGTAAATTGAAATGCATGCTAGATCTTAGGATTCTTAACATTAGATTTCAACATTTGTAACAATAGTATTACCATTAAACTATAAACCGTTTCATAGAATCATGTGAGAGAGAGAATCCAAAAAGCATAGAATATTATGAAAGCTCATCAAGATCCATTTCATCTCAGGTATCCTTCAAAAACAAAACATACAAAACGTGAGTGGAAGCAGATTCAAATCACCCAAAAATGTTTTTTATTTTATTTGAATCTATTTTATGAGTGGATAATTTTTTTAACTATGTAATACTTTTTAATGACATGTAAACATTTTTCAAAACTTATTTTTTGTTTAATATATAGGAGATAATAATTTTTTAGTTATTTTTATTTTTTTAGTCATATCAGTTTTTGTAAACTTGGATCATTATTATATTTGATTAAAATGTTATATGTATTATATTACATATTTATATATAAGATGAGTTTTATTAATTTTTATTCATATTATTTTTGTAATGATATGTAAACATTTTTTTCTAAACTCACTTATAGTTTAACATATATAGTTTAATTTATTTTTAGAAATAAATTTATTTTTAAAATTATCATGTTATATTAGAATAATTTATTTTTTGAAAATAAATTTATATTTAAAATTATCATGTTAAATTTGATTAATTTATTTTTTGTAAATAAATTTATGGTTAAAATTATCATATCTCATTTGACTAAACGTCATATCATAATTTTTTAGTCATGTCATCTTTTCTATTGACATTTCATCATTTTTTTTAAACTCACTTCTATTTTAATATTAAGAGGATTTTTTTTGTTTTATCACTATGTCTCTAAACCAAATAGCTAAAATTAAGGTTATTCATCTAAGTTGTTATTAATGCTTAATATAGTTTGATCACATGAATTAATTATCTTAATATTATTATACTCATCAAAAGTTTAGTTTAATTTCGTTAAAGAAAGTTAGATGGACAAATTGTCCTTAGCAAAGAAAGCTATTTTAAGGTAGTTTGTGAACATATCACACTTATTTGATTAACGTGTGTTTAGGAACTTGAATTCAAATAACAGTTTAGAAAGATATGTTGTTAGATATATATTAGTGTTTTGAGTTTTATATGATATCTAAATAAATTCTTGATTCAAACATATGTTTTGCAATTCTGATTCCTTACTAAAATTTCTGAAATGTAATACTTTGAATTCATTCCTTCACATTGATTTTAGTTGCTTTCACTACACTCTATTTATTTCCGTCTTAGCTTAGCTTGAATTTAAATACTTTTAACGTAACATTGGTACTTATGGGTTTGTTAATTACTGTTGTACTTGCATATGCACCTGCAACATGTTTCTTTGGATTAAAACATTTTATATCAAGTTTTTGGTATTGTTATTGAGTACTAACTGTATTATTTACGATTCTAATACTATAGTTTAGTCTAAGACATTTCTTTGGTCACTAATACGTTTTACTCCAGTTTTTTATGTGTTTCAGGTGTATGACCCGGAGCAAAAGCTTTAAAGACCTCATAGCACTTGATAACTAAAAACTTGCCCGAATAGGAAAAACGAACCGAAAAGCAAAATCGAATACAATCAACATGGGTGATAACATCGATGATGTGAATAAGCATGCTGAAGCAAAACAACAATGTTTAGGAGGATCATTTCAAAGAAATGGCTACACTCAACAAAAATTGGGAGAATTTGACATGGTTGATGCTTTCTATGCCAATCCATCTACGATTAGGCCTCCTCCCCATTGCAAGAAACGACTTTGAGACCAAGTCGTAAATCATCGGGTTTGTAAAACAAAGTTAATTCCATGAGCTTGTTTCTTAGAATCCCATGGACCACATTGACATGTTTGAGGAAATCTACAGTACTATCGAAGCGAATAGAGTGCTTCCCGATTATCTGATGTGCACATTATTCAAGTTTTCTCTTGCATATAAGACAATTTAATGGTTGAAACAGCTTGCTCCTGGATTGCTGACTACACGGGATAAGATCCAATATGTTGAGTAGCAAGATTTTTTACTTCAACAAAATGGTACTAGATTATTCTATGAGACTTAGGAGAGGTTTAGAGATTATATTAGGGATTGCCCTCATCATGGATTCACTGAACCAAACATGTAGAATACTTTCTACCGAGGCACTGAAGGGAAATTTTAGATGGCACATGACACTACGAGCAATGGAGATTTTGCGAGCAATGGGGATTTTGCGAGCAATAGGGAATTTATGATAAGACGAGTGGATGAAGCCTATGATGTGATCAACAATTTGGCTACTAGCAACAACAATCATTTTCGAGAGCTTTATATGAGAAAGAAATATCAACAATGTGGAGTCACAGAGGATTGATAAGCTGAATGCAAAGATGGACATGCTATTGACAAAAGCAACATAATTTAGAGAATTTATGTAATGATGTTGACAAGATTAACCCATTTCAGGGATATATGAGAGAAAACGCTCAAAAATAGATTGATGTGAGCTTTGTAGGAGGAGGACAACAATTCCATGATAACTCATTTAATCCAAACTAGAAAAACCTCATGAATATGTCCTATAGAAGCATCAATCTTAAAAATCTTCAAGATCAAGTATATCCTCTTAAGCCGTCTTTCAAGCCCAAGCAAACATTTCGGGGTAGTTTGTGGGAGCAATTTCTGAACAGAGGGAAATGTACCAATTTCGACAGAGGTTTTCAAAAGACTTATCAACCACCAATTGTTGCTCTTCAAAACAACAAAATTAAGATGATGTTGCAACAACTCTTGGATGGTCAACAGAAAATACCTAGGACATTAGTGTGAAGGTTGATAGTATATACAAAGATCTCAATGGAAACTTTAAGGCCCTGTCTGCACATGTGAAGAAGTTTGATGTTCATGTAGCTCAAATATCAACAACTACTAAAATAACACTGAGGACTCTTCCAGAAACAATTGATACAAATCCGAAAGATAAATGTAATGCAATAACAATCTCTGGCAAAATTAGAAATGCAGCTGGTGGAGATGTTGATTTATAAGAGGAAAAATTGGATGCATATTCGCCAGTATCAATCGATCTAAGGACATGATCGATCGATCCTCAATAACAGAAGAGTCAACCAAGGAAAAGATCGATCGATCCAAAGTCAGAACAATTGATTCCTTCTTGGATCAGTCGATCCATTTGTCACAAATCTGAGACATCTCAAGGGATTGATTCATCCAATCCTAGAGCGACCGAGAAAAATCTCCAAACTATGCATCCGGAACACTTGTGCAAGTTTTGAACACCATTCCCTACACCACCTAGACACCTTTTGCCACCCCATTAGTGCAAAACACTTGGCTAGCTTCAATAAGATAGCAAGAAGAACCCCTTCTACTATAAAATTTTAGGATGCTTGTGAAATTCATCCATCATCAGTTTTTCAAGTTTTGTAGAGAGCCAGATGAGGAGATCAAAGAACTCTATGATAAAGCAAAAAATCCAAATTCAACAATGAAGTAGTTTCCCAAGATAAATGATCTAGAAAAGTTTTGTTTTCTATATTCTATTGTTGGAATTGATTTTGATTATTCTTTTTGTGATTCTGACGTGCATCAATGTCATGTCAACAACTCTTATCGAAAAGCTAAAGATCTTGGGCATAACACCTTCTCACAGGCCAATGAGTTTGGTAACTCTTCATTCCGAATCCACAATATTTGATTCTCGATCTACTAGTTCAAGTAAGAGGTTGTATCGCTCCTAATAATTTTGAGGTTTTGGAGATGGGAGAGGGTTATATAATGCCATTGATATTCGGACGAGCTTTCTTATCCACAGTAGGTGTTTTTGTTGATTTTCTAAATAAAAAAAAGTGTTTTCACCAACATCGACAAGGTCTTCTACAAGGTTGTAACTAAGATAAAGTCTACACATTCTGCTTCATGTACTACCATCTTCTCCAAGGATCCGTTGATTGCAAAAACAAAAATCCATTATGTAGATGATGATGTGGTGAAAGAATTCTTGAATCTCGTAAACTCAAATCCTCTAGATCTCATTGAAGTTGTTCATATGATGATCGATAGAAAACATAAAATGATACCCTAGAAAAATAGGAAAAATCGATCCTAAAAAGGTAAGAAACAGAGAAGAATGGAATTAGAGAAGTATGAATGATTATCTTTTGGACAAATTAGGAAGTAAGTCTTTGTAGTTTTTTATCGACATGATGAAATGAACTTTTAAATACTTTCAAGGGTTGAGTAAGCTGGTGATTTTGGATTTCTCAGTGTGGTTGTGGATTTCATTGGTATGATTGTTGAGTTTATGGTGAAGTATATGGAAGTGTTTGTTTAAGGTTGATGTTCTTTGATGTGGATTACAGAGTTGGAATTGATGATGCCTTCAAAAATTTATGTGAATTCCACATTTCTAACTTTTTTTTCTCTTTAGATTTTATCTCTTGTTTGAGTACAAACAAAGATATAAATCCCGAGAAGTTGATGTGTTGTGTTTTTGACACATTCTAACTATTTTTTGTATGCGTTTTGAGTCTTTATCGAGTCTTTGAGTGCTTTTTATGATTTTTACAAGTTTTAGATCACGTTAGATGAAAACAAAATTTTTTGGAGAAGTTAGAATGTAGAACTAGGTTTGGAGCATTTGAAGCTTAGCATTCTTTAAAAGACTTTTCACCGTTGGAGCAAGCTTAAACTTTCCCACAAGATAGATAAGGAGTTATTTTTCATTTTAAAGTGGTTTGAAGTCAATCCAATGGTTCGATCAAAAGTTATTCTAATTTTCTTAAATTCAATTCAATGTGTCGAGCATGAGAAGTTGGTGCATAAACTTACACGAGGCCAAAAAGATTGATTGATCCCCATCACGATCGATCGATCTCCATTTCCAAAGACTCTTTGGATTGATCGTTTCACTTGGAATCAATTGATCCAATCCCATTTTGACCATTCGAAGTTCAGATCAATCGATCCAAGCCTCCTATAGCAGAAAGGAAACTCTAGGTTGTACCTGTTTTGACCCAACATTATTGTCAAACGATCTTAGGTTTATAAATATTTATTTTTACCCATTTTTAGAGGGGGAAATTCTATTTTCTCATTCATACTTTTATGGTTTTGTTTTAGAGCTTTTGGGAAAATGAATTCTAGCTCTACACATTTTGAGAAGTTTTTTTGAATCTCTTTCATTTTATATGAAATTATTTTCTTTGATCATGCTTTATTTATTTATTATTGTATCTCAGTAGATTCCTAATTAGATTTTAAAATTTTCAAATGGATTGGTAAATCAAATTACTAGAATGAGGGCTATTCATGTGGATCTTTATCTAAGGCAATGTTTAGTCTAGCTTGATCACCTAAACTATTAATTTTCGAATTATTAAATGTCTCAAAAGTGTAGTTTAATTTCTTAAAAGAAACATAAATGGACAAATAGTTTTTACCAGGCCAACAAAAGCTGATGCTAAGATAGTTTGTGACATATAAGACTTATTCGATTAATTCATGTTTATAAATGTGAATTCAAACGATAATTTAAACTGATAGGTTGTTAGAAATAGTAGTTTAGTACAATGACAATTGGCTAGTTATACATTAGTGTTCCAAATTCTAAACAATATCTAAATTGTTGGGGATAGATCATTGCAATTGTTTTCGACCATCTGATTTACTATTATGATTCCGTACAAAAAATTTCTAAAACTTGACACTTAATTCATTGCTTTATATTGATGTTATTTTGCTTTAACTAGTTTTAGAATAGTTTAGCCACTACACTTTATTTATTTCTGTCATAAAAATTATGACCAATTTGCGACCACAATTTAGAAATTTGTTTTTTACTTCGTAGTCACAAATTAGTCACACTCTTTGTGACTAATTTGCGACTATATTATAATAAAAAAAATTATAACAATGGTCGCAATTAACAAAAAATATGACCAATTTTTGACCATATTATTAAAAAATTTGAATTATTTTCAGTTTTCAATTAAAAATTTTGAATATTTTTTTACAAATGATCGCAAATTGGTCATATTTTTTGTGACCAATTTACGACTAATAAAATTAAATATTTTTTTAAAAAATATTAAATGTGATAGCAAATTGGTCACAAATATTTGTGACCAATTTGTGACCACGAATTTGTGACCAACAAGTAGTGGCAAAAGGATCGAAAAATATGTTACTCTCAGGGAGTGACACATTAGTCACAAATTTTGGGACGATCGTGAAATTACAAAATTAGTCGTAAAATATACAACTATTATCGTAGTCACATTTTGGTCGTAGAATAGCGATCAAAATGCGACCACTAGATTTTGCGAAGAGCATTTTGTGACTATTCTTCGTGGTCGTGTTCAACCAACAACTTGAAAATGTTCAACCAACAACTTGAAAATTAGGGGGATGTGAAAATTAGGAGAATGTGAAAATTATTGTGTGAAGTGTTCAACCAATAACTTAAAATGCAAGTGATATGTTCACTAGTAGAATGTTTTAACTTAGTTATCCTATCAAGAATGGAAAGATGATATCTTTAAATATTTGTCTGATGCATATTTGAATCATGGTTAGTGGGTTGCATGTTAAGTTGGTTCTCTTTGATTAGTTTGTTGCAGGTTCAGTTGGTTTTGTTTGATCAGTTGGTCTTCACGCAACTTCAACATCAAATGGTTCAGATCTATTTTCTGCACCAACATATTTTCAAAGTTTAGCTGGCAAACTTTAATATTTCACTCTCACAAGATTGAATATTCAGTTTGTCGTAAATTTGGTCTGCCAAAGAATGCACACACCCACAAACTCTGATTTTGCTCTAGTTAAAAGAATTCTATGCTATCTCAAAGGAACCAGTGACCTTGGAATTCTCCTCAGCAAAAATAGCTCACTTACTCTCTCGGCTTATTGTGACAGTGATTGGGCAAGCTGCACAGCAACAAGAAGGTTAACAACTGACTTCTGTACCTTCTTAGGCGCCAATCTCGTGTCATGGTCTGCAAAAAGACAGTCAACTGTTTCCAGATCCTCAACCAAAGTTAAATACCGTGCTCTCACTGAAACATCTGTAGAATTCACATGGTTGTCGTTCTTACTTTGTGATCTAGTTGTATTTCAATCTGGGCTAGTTGTTTTTCACTGCGACAACCTTTTCGCAATACATCTATCTCTTAATCCAAAGTTTCATGCACATTTCAAACACTTCGAGGTCGGCTTTCATTACATCAGAGAACGAATAGTATTTGGATTCATCAAAAAACGACATATATCTGTCTTAAATCAAATAGCGGACATCTTCACAAAATCTCTTCCACGGACTGCCTTTAAATTGCTTCGCGGCAAACTTGGGGTTGATCTTCCACCAACCACAAGTTTGAAGGAGGATAATGTTGGTAAAAGGCCCAGTTCTTTCAATTTTTTTTAGGTCTGGAGAAAGCCCAAAGATAGGTAAACCCTAATGATTATTTAACAAGTATAAATACATCACAAAATTAGGTTTTCTAGTAGCACCAAAAAGAAAAACGCCCAGGGGAGAGAGAAGAGAGAGAATTCGTGAGGAGAGAGAAAAGAGAGAGAAGAGGTACAACAGGTTTGGTTGTATTGTAATTCTTCTAAGTTTATTCTTTCTCTAAAGTTGCTTCATTGTAAAAGGGTTCATGAGATTTATAGTGAAGTTTGTAGGAGACAGATCCTACCCGAGAGGTACCTTAATTGGGAACTCGGTAATCAAATTTTGTGTCATTATTTTTTAAGCAATCCAAAACCAACACCAAAGACATCAAAAAGGATCCTAAAATCCTAACAAGTGGTATCAGAGCTTCCAGGTTTATTGCAAGGGGTGTGTTGGGAAACAGGGATTTTGGAGTTGCTGAGAAATTTAGAAGCACAACAGATTTGAAGACCTAATGATGAGTTCAAGGATTGAGGTTGATAGGTTTGATGGGTTAGGAGACTTTTCTCTATGGAAAGTGAGAATGATGGCTCACTTTGGGGTTTTAGGGTTAAAAGATATCTTAACAGATGAAAAACTACTCAAGGATCCAATGGTTACAAAAGGTAAATCTGGTGAAGAGGCAAAAGAAGGCATAGAAGGCAGCTCACAGATTGATCCGGTAAAGTTTGAAAAATCAGAAAAGGCTAAGGATCTGATTGTTTTGAACGTGGGGAATCAAGTGCTCAGGAAAATCTCTAAGTGTGAGACAGCGGCAACCATGTGGTCTACCCTAAACAAGTTATACATGGAGACATCTCTTTCGAATCGGATCTATCTACAATTGAGGTTCTACACTTTCAAGATGGATGACTCCAAAAACATTGATACCAATGTAGACGATTTTCTAAGGCTGGTGATAGATCTCAACAACATAGGAGTTGAAATTTCAGAAGAGGTACAAACAATTCTACTTCTAATTTCTTTGTCTAACAGGTATGATCAACTCAAAGAAACCCTAAAGTATGGGAGAGATACTTTAAAGTTGAATGAGGTCACAGCAGCAGCTAAGTCTAAGGAAAGAGAGCTAATCGAAAGTGGAAAGGTAACAAATTCTCAGGATGTAGGTTTGTATGTGGAATCAAGGGGTAGGTCGAACAATCGGTTCGATAATGACAACACATTGGGAGGCCGATCGAAGAGCAGAGACAAGTCAAGGCAACAATCTGATAACAACAACAAATGATGTTTCATATGTGGAGATGAAGGGCATTGGAAAAGAGATTGTCCTCAGAGAAAAAAACGTGCAAAATCTGCTAACATAGCAGAGCCTATTCAGCCAGTGGTCTTAACAGCCAGTATTGAAGACACAAGGGAATGTGTAATGGATTCAGGGAGTTCCTACCACGTCACACAAAACAAGATGTTTTGTTTAATTTCAAAGAAATCAATGGAGGTAAAGTTTTGATGGCTAATAATACTCATAACAACATCAAAGGAACAATGAGTATTAGAATTCAGAACTCAGATGGTTTTATGGTGATACTCAAGGATGTGAAATACATGCCAGAGGTGAGTAGGAATTTGATTTCATTTGGGTTGTTGGCAAAATCAGGTTGTTGTTATCAGAGAGGTGATTTGGGACTGCAGTTTTATAAAGACGGCAAGAAGGTAATATCTGGAAAACTCAACAACGGGTTGTATTATCTTCAAGGTAAAGTTTGCAAAGCAGGGATCATGTCAGAAATGAAGAAGTTAAGTAAGGAGATAGCTACACACAAGGTCGAATTAGTGAGTAGACAATCAAAGAAAGTGACTTTCAGTGAGAATCTAATTCAAGGATCGACACCGAATGGTTTTAAAGCAGGTTCAACCGTTCAAGGTGGAGACTTTTCTGATGAAATCTCTAGAGAAATTGTAGCATGGCAGAATGTGGTAGATGGTGATGCTAAAACTCACAAGGAAAATGTTTCACAAGGATTATAGAAATTCATGAGTGAAAAAGGAAGTTTGAGCATAGAAGCCAAGTTAAGCTTTTTGTATAAAGCTTTGCAGATATTAGGAACTGACAGGTTCTACAATATTGTTGCTAAAGACGGTGTGATTCTACCTAAGATTCAGCTAAGCAAAGTTCGAGAAACCCTAGCTAGCAAAGACATATTTGATTTGAATTTGCAGCTTTGCTGTAAATTTCTCAAGAGCCTCTAAAGAAGGAGAGGACCTCCTAGGAATATCACTGTAGTTGTCTCGACCTCGCAGAGACAAAGTGAGAAACAAGTTAGTTTCATGGTATATTTAAAACAGTGACAGAATCAAAAGTTACCTAGGAGGATGGGTGCGAGGGGAAAAGCAGCAGAAAACATCTCTCAAGGTGGAGCTCGTCGGAAAAGTGGCCGGAAAAGGTCGCCGGAAAAGTCACCCGAAAAAGGTCACCGGGAAACTCTCCGGAAAAGGTCGGCGGCGCGAGGCCAGAGGGACGGCGGCGCGTGGCCGGAGAGACGATGGCGCGTGGAGGCGCGTGGAGGTGTGTGGTGATGCGTGGAGGCGCGTGGTGGCGCGTGGAGGCGCGTGGTGGCACGTGGCGGTGCGTGGGGCGGCGCGTGGGCTTCACGCGCCCACGGTAAGAAAAAAAAAGGTTGGGCCAAAGAAAAAAATGGCGGGCTCAATAAGAAATGGAAGAAGGTGGAGAATTGTTGGTAAAAGGCCAGTTCTTCCAATTTCTTTTGGGCCTGAAGAAAGCCCAAAGGTAGGTAAACCCTAATGAGTATTTAACAAGTATAAATACATCACAAAATTAGGTTTTCTAGTAGCACCAAAAAAACGCCCAGGGGAGAGAGAAGAGAGAGAATTCGTGAGGAGAAAGAGAAGAGAGAGAGAAGAGAGAGAAGAGAGAGAAGATGTACAATATGTTTGGTTGTATTGTAGTTCTTCTAAGTTTATTCTTTCTCTAAAGTTGTTTCATTGTAAAAGGGTTCATCAGATTTATAGTGAAGTTTGTAGGAGACATATCCTATCTGAGAGGTACTTTAATTGGAAACTTGATAATCAAATTTTGTGTTTTTTTTAAGCAATCCAAAACCAAGACCAAAGAAATCAGAAAAGATCTTAAAATTATAAGAGATAATAACGCAATAACATCATTGGATCAAACCACAAATGCCAAAGTCCAGCCATCCAATTCAGAAAGAAGGCCCAATATCAAAGAAGTCAGTAGTAGCGGGAGAAAATGCCGTACACTTAGCTGAGGAGGAAATTTCCTGAAAATCAAACTGTTATGAGGAACTAAAATCCCTATGATACAACAATAAAAACAACAAATGTCAAGTAATGATTGAATAATCACATGTATAAAAGCGACTCTGCAATATCAATGTATTAAGCAAGTTTTTCAGAAATTAATAAAAGAGAATTCTTCATCCTTTTCGTTTCTCTGTTTTCCTCTGTTTATCAAATCTCACGTTTTTATGCATGCATGTCAAGTTACATTTTCTGACTAATATTTTTCTCTGTTTTTAGAAAACCCAAATACGAAATGAAAAATTTGTTTTAGAAAATCGTATCGCACACATGCGTTTGGTCAGCTTTTCTTTCTATTTATTACGAATCTATGTAGTTTTCTTGTGTAACTTCTATTTGAGACTCGTAAAATTCAAATTTTTTCAAAACTTAGTCGTTGAAACACAAATTTCACCGTTGAATATTTAGATCAATGAATTATGAAACATTTTTAAAAATTTCAGCCAAATCGGATTACGTATAAATCTCCAAATATTGTTTTTAAAAAACCTGGACGAAACTATTTTTTTTTCTTAATTCTGAAAATTGTTTATTTTTTTCTTAAGATTTATATTTTTGAAAAAATTTAATGTTAGTGGGTTAAATTTGAAATAAAGTTAAGTACTATTTTTAATAGGACAAATGTTTAAAATACCATTTTTCTAAACTTTTATTGTAAAAATAGCATCATTAGTTTAAATTTCTAATAATGCCACCAATTTAAGATTAAAATACATTAAAACTATATTTTAATAGAAAAAAATTAAACCATAAATTGGAAAAAATAAAATCAAATATAATATTTTAAGTTTATATATAATTTATTTACAATAAATAAATATTTTTATATAAGTATTTGTTTTATTTTTGAAAATTTAATTTTGGAATGATAGATTTGGATAAAAAATTTTAAAAAATATTATTTTATGGTATAATTTTTTTAATATATTATTTTTTATTTTACTCTATTTTAGGTGAAGAAGTTTTTTTCCATATTTCATAATTTTCTGTTCTTTGTTTCTCAAGGATTTAATAAATACGGTACTTTTTTTTGTTAACACCGGTGCTTATAAACCCTGTAAAAAGAAAAGCTTCGACGCCGTCTCTATAGCAATGTCGTCAATGGCGGAGGTGGAGCAAAATATGGAAAACATAGTGAGCAATAAAGATAAACACCGCAAGCCGAAGCCATGGGACGATGACCCAAACATCGACCGTTGGAAAATCGAGAAGTTCGACCCAGCATGGAATCCGACCGGTATGCTCGAAGTCAGTTCCTTCTCCACACTCTTTCCTCAATACAGAGAGAAGTATCTTCAGGATTGTTGGCCTAGAGTTGAATCCGCTCTGAAGGAATACGGCGTCGCCTGTAAGCTCAACCTGGTACGCCGCCTCTTTAGTTTCGTTTGTGTAGGTTTTGGGCTTTTTCGAGGTTTTTATCGATCTGTTTTGGAATTCTGTGGTTCTAACTGTAGGTGGAGGGTTCCATGACTGTTTCGACGACGAGGAAGACGAGAGATCCGTATATCATTGTCAAAGCTAGAGATCTGCTTAAGCTTCTATCGAGAAGTGTCCCTGCTCCTCAGGTATCTCTTTTCTACGTTTATGGAGAAAAAGGCTCTATGCTGTTTCCAAACCTTTTTTTTGTAAGTGGAAGTCTGGAGATTTTGGATATTTCGAGTTTCTACTTCTTCATGGGTTTTCTTCACTTGCATTACAGGCAATTAAGATTCTGGATGATGAGATGCAGTGTGATATCATCAAGATCGGAAAATTGGTTCGGAATAAGGTATCAGTCAATCTTGGCCAAGAAAAAATCACATATGTTAATATGTATGAGACTAAGTATCAGACCTGTGATGGATTGTTACTCACAGCTGTGCTTACATTGTGGTCCCTTTCCATGTTGGTATCTCTTAAGACATTGCAGAGAACCGTTTAAATTTGGTTACAAATTCTACTAGAAACATGGAATACTCAATGACTTCCTCTTTAAGTTGCTTTAATTTCGATATCTATCTGACATGCATCGTCTATGAGTCCTAATATAAACTATCTTTGCAGGAAAGATTTGTTAAAAGAAGGCAGCGGCTTGTGGGTCCTAATTCTTCTACCTTGAAGGTGTGTAATGTCTGTCTTGTTCTAATTCGTATGATTAATGGAGATGATTAGAGAGAGTTTTAGTGATGCTAGTAGTGTAATGCTTAAGATGTCTATTCTTATGAGAGAAACTTGCCAACTGTTTTTTGTTTCTGTTTTGCTTTGAGGCTTAATGATTTTGGTTGCTTGCAGGCGCTGGAGATATTACTCAATTGTTACATTCTAGTTCAGGTAATTGCGTGTTTATGTTGTAAATGTCTCCACTACGTTCATATTTTTTATCTATTTCTCTGTGTTTTTTTTTGTTCCTTGGGTGTTGTTAATCTCCATCAACTAACAGGGAAATACTGTAGCCGCAATGGGTTCTTTTAAAGATCTCAAACAAGTCAGAAAGATTGTGGAAGAGTGCATACAGAACAAACTGCATCCTGTATACCATATAAAGGTGTGCATGAAATATTTCTCTGTTATTGTTGGTTCTTTCATTCTTTGTGCTTCGCTTATACTCTCACGAGAAGGTGTTTTTGAAGGTTTATCTTTAGAGTATATTAAATTGGTTCATATTTATGCAGATTCTCATGATGAAAAAGGAACTGGAAAAAGATCCAGCTCTTGCAAATGAAAGCTGGGATAGGTTTCTCCCTAAATTCAAGAAGTACGGGTCTTCTTTCTATTCTTGATAAGTGACTTGAGTGATGTGTTTTGATATTTCAGTAACTCATGAGCGCATCTATCTATTTCAAATTGATTTCTCAGGAAAAATGTTAAGCAAAAGAAACCCCAAAGCAAGGAGAAGAAGCCATACACACCTTTCCCTCCTCCTCAACCACCTAGCAAGGCAAGACTTCCTTCTTAATGGATTATCCACCATTTCCTACAGCATTGTTCTCTGAAATGTCTTATTGCCCTTTTTAGCTGTGTCTCTCTGTGTTGCATCCATCTGTGTTGCATCCATCTGTTTAATTTTTCTCTAGGCCGTATCTTGTTTCAGCTTTTGATAATAATGTTCATCCTCTTTTAGCTTATTTCTTCCCTGCAAATCCTTTGGTTTTCATGTCATGTTAGTGTATGATTTTTTTTTGTGCAGATTGATTTACAATTGGAGTCTGGAGAATACTTCCTAAGTGATAAAAAGAAGTCAGAGAAAAAGTGGCAGGAGAAGCAAGAGAAACAGACAGAGAAGAGTACAGAAAACAAAAGAAAGAGAGATGCATCATTCCTTCCACCTGAGGTATCTCTTCTGCCTTCGTTTGTCACAGCATCAAAATAGCTTCCCTCCTTTCTACTCCTAAAAATATTTAACAATAATGATTTGACTGGTTATTACAGGAACCTATGCAGAACAGCAACAAATCTGAGGATGGCAAGAAAGATCTAACTGAGTTAACAAAATCTTTAAAGGTAATGATATTTTCTTATCTTGTTGCCGTTGAGGGGTTGGTTTTCGTGTTCGCGATGATGATTTTGTGGTGTTGCAGAGCAAGACAAAGGAGTTGAAGAAGCAGAAGAAGACACACGAGAGAGTGAATGCAGAGGAGTATATTGCTGTTTCCTCTGGTGATAAACCTTCCAAGAAGAAATCCAAAGTTGTTAGAGATTAAATCTAAACCATAAGCCAATAACACCTCCTAAAACCTGTTTGTTTCTAAATTTAAATATATGATCAAAACAGTATTAGTATTGCTGGAAAAATAGCAGTGTTTTCTTCATATTTTTTTAATCTGTCTGGATAATTTTATCAATGCTGCAAAGTGGTAAAAGAACAATCCAATGGCTTCATCCAATAGAGAGAACCAGTAAAAAAAAGTGTGCAATAATGTCCACAGAAGCGGAATACTCTTGAGAAGGTTTCGTTACCATCTTATGATAGAATTTTTGACGAATCATCCTTTTAAATTTCTCGCAAAACCGGGTCAATGTTAAGGTGCTGATTCTTTGCTGCCACTAGTCCTTTGTTCCCTCTCTCCATCTTTATCAAAAGTCGCCGGAGAATGATAAAGGAATTGTTATAATAGAGAATCTGAGGTCACTCCGATCTTTTTCTTGTTATGAATAGAATTAGATCTAAAACTTATATTGGATTAATGAAGCACTTTCATTTCTCCCTCTATTTTCAGTAAATACTTCTTTGATAAAACAGTAATACCGATTACATTCCCATTTTATAGTAAAAAGAAAAAAAAAGAATCTTCCTTCCTGTAGCTCTAACCGTTTCTCCTACGTGGCAGTTTGCTATTTTGTTCCTTCTTTTATTCCTTTCTTCTTTCTTTATTTGTTTCACCTGATCATAGCTGTGACTCCCGAGCCACGTCACCCAGCCCAATAGTATTCTTCCGAAGTCTCCGCTGATAGGAAGATGTGTATTTTCGTACCTAACATCACTCCCTCCCTTAAAATTGATCTTGTTCACAAGATCAAAGTCTGGAAAATGCTTTTGCAAGTCAGGCTTCAGCTCCCAAGAGTTTTCATGCTCTTCCAAACCTGCCATTTGATCAATAACTCCTCCTCCCCAACCTTAGGATTAAACCAAACCTCCCTTACTTCAGCTGGAGCCGTGAGCAATGTCATGTCGGTTGAGAGTTGAGGTGGCAATGGTGAGCTGCTTCCTCCCTTTCCCACAACCTTCTTGAGTAGGAAGACGTGGAAGACATCGTGGATTTGCGCTGAAGGAGGCAATTTTAAATGATAAGCCACATTTTGCACCTTTTCTTCAATCTCATAAGGCCCGTAGTATCTTGCTAAACGCTTCTAATTCATCCGGCGGCTGATCGTGCGCTGTCTATATGGGCGAATCTTGAGATAAACTCATTCTCCCACTTCGAACTGAACCTCACGCCGCCCTTTGTCAACCGGTTTCTTCATGACTTATTGAGCCTTTAGGAGATGTACTTTGAGCTGATCGAGCACCCTATCACACTCCTGGAGTTGTTCTTCGAGCTCCTTGTTGGATGTTGACCCGGTCTCAAAACGCAGCAACCCTTGAAGATCCCGACCATAAACCACTTTGAAGGGCATCATCTGAATTGTTGTATGGTAGGCTGAGTTGTACCATAACCAGCCCACGGAAGATATACTGCCCATTTCTTTGGTGTTTCCCCCACATAGCACCGAAGGTACGTCTCAAGAGTCCGGTTTACTACCTGCGTTTGTCCATCCGTTTGCGGATGATAGGCGATGTTGTACCTCAGTTGCGTGTCAGCTAAACGGAATAACTCCTTCCAAAATTTGCTCATAAAAACTCAATCTCGGTTTGACACAATTGTACGACGGAACCCATGCAAACTGACCACCTCTATGACGAATTTCCGAGCTACATCAACTGTCGTATATGGATGTCTCATACTCACAAAATATGCGTATTTTGACAATCTGTCTACAATAACAAAAATCAAATCCCAAACTTCGGATTTAAGCAGTCCATCCACAAAGTCCATGCTGATATCCTCCTAAATGCGATCCAGATGGGTAGCGGTTGTAGTAGTCCGTTCGGAGAAAGGGTGGAGTACTTCTGTCTTTGACAAACATGACACTCCATAACATGGCGACGTATCTGAGTCATCATTCATGGCCAATAAAAGAGTTCCACTACCTTTCTTTGTGTTTTGAATACATCAGCATGTCTCCTGTTTTGCCATCGTGGAATTCCTTGAGAATTTCTATGATTAGCTCCGAATTAGGGGGTACGACAAGCTTTCCATTGAAAAGCAATTTGCCCTGCACCCATGAATACCTTTGGTAAGCTGTCGATCCTTGTTTGAGCTTAGAGATAATTTGGCTAGGTCAGGAGTCGGCAGTTGCTGCCCCAATTCTTCCAGTTGGATCAATGCCGGAATCGTGACTACATACATGGAAGCAAGGACCCCATAACGTGACAAGGCATCAGCTTTGCTATTCTCCCTGCCCAGCTTGTACTGGATGTCAAAATCAAACCCCATAAGTTTGGTAATCCATTTTTGATATTCTAAGCTTACCTCCCTTTGTTCCAGCAAAAACCGCAGACATTTCTGATCCGTACGAACCAAAATTTTTCCTTCCAAGTAGATAGTGACGCCACTTCTGCACCGCGAAGACTATCGCCATCAACTCCTTCTCCTAGACTGATTTGAGGCGCTCTCGATCAGATAAGGCTTGGCTGTAATACGCCAACGGCTGCTGATTCTACATTAATACGGCATCCAATCCATGCCCGAATGCATCAACCTCTACCACAAATAATAGCTCAAAATTTAGTAGAGCTAAAACCGGAACCGTTGAAATAGCCTCCTTGAGATGTTGGAAAGCAGCTGTTGTGGATTGAAGGGTCACACAGTAGTTGCAGAAAGACTATTGATTTACCCAAAATAGTAGATTATATATTACACACTAAGGCTACTCAATGTTGACTGAAGGATATCACACACCAACATTAAAAATCTTACCAAGAAAAACCAATATGAAAAAACTTGGATAAGGAAAAAAGAGTACAATTATATCACACCATACTCATTTGTATGCTGTTTTGGGCTAGTACTAAATTCAGAGTGATTTTAGGCACTTCTCCATTCAAGTCCAAGTGAATTTCTTGTGCATTCTCTTTGTTGAATAGACTGTTGATTGCCTCTTTGAGTTTGTTAGTCTTAGCTTGGGTTAATAGTCCATGAACATCTTCATGTTCCACTAGTTCATTCCTTGTCATGAAGTTCTCCTTTTGTTTACTTTCTATGCTCGTATCATTCCCCTCCTCTTACAAAGGATTTGACCTCAAATCTGGTTCATCTGCAATAAAAGGCACAAGATCAGAAACATTGAAGCCTGAACTCACTTATACTCACCTTGAAAATCAATTTGGTAGTCATTTTTGGTGATATTTTGAACTATCTTGAAAAGTCTATCAATTCTGGACATAAATTTTTTGGATTTCTTCCTGACATATATAGTTACAAATACACTAAGAAAATATGTTAAAAGTACATGTTCTATATAAAGAAATATTTTTTTTATGGAAGATGAAGAGTTGCAAGTGTATTATTTTCTAATGTGAAAATGTAATGGGCTGAGATTGATTTTGATGTGATAAACTGATGCAATTTTGGATAGAAACAATAATGCAACTGTATGAATAAGTTTTTTTTTGATTCATCAACTAATGCAAATCGATACACACAAGTTGATGCAATCTAGGCAGATGGAAATGGAGAGATAAAAGAGATGAGGAACAGGGATAACTAATCAAAAGTGTGCTCTAATACCAAATAATGAGAACCTCACAAAGAATTCATTTATCAATGTGGTTGAGATAGGATTTGCAACAAAATGAATCAAAATTCAATATGTTCAAACAATGTGGATTAAATGGTCACACAGTAATTGTGGAAAGACAACTGATTGACTTAAGATAGTAGATTAGATATTATACACTAAGGTTACTAAATGTTGACTGAAAAATATTACACACCAAAAATCAGTTCAACAAGATAATCACTCTCAAACTTAAAAAAAGAACTATTTTTGTTTAACAGATATGCGAAATATCGAACCAAAAGTACCGAAAAAACCGAAATTACCGTACT
Organism: Pugionium cornutum; assembly: GCA_018901935.1. Classification (NCBI taxonomy): domain Eukaryota; kingdom Viridiplantae; phylum Streptophyta; class Magnoliopsida; order Brassicales; family Brassicaceae; genus Pugionium; species Pugionium cornutum. The sequence goes on from CM032164.1 coordinate 2,822,376, forward strand.
TAAAAGATTCTACAGAATTTTATTTAAGCTAAACCGAAATAATATTGTTTTTTGGATTATTTCAGAACATATTGATACATGAAAAACCAAATCGTTTAAACTGAAATAAAAACCAAACCGAACCAAAATAGTTTTATTTTTCTTTTGATGCAATTTTAGGTAAACCGATTAAATCGTAAATCGAAAAACCCGATCTGAATAAACCAAAAAACCCGAAAGCACAGGCAAAAGAGTTATCACCGTAAAAACAAAAATTGTGGTCCCAATTTGAAAATATAAAAAAAATCTCAAGCTTTTGTGGCTTCAGAGCCTCCTCCATCGTCGGCTTCTTTTGTTTTCTTTCTGGCTGTCTTCGATTTCATACGAAAACCAGAACTCTTTGTTTTTAACAAAGAAAGCCTCACAATGTATTTCTTTGTAAGTTTGTGATTTCACTTTTTAATGTTTGTTTTTTTGAGAATTTTCTCGTTGGCGTTGAAGATCGAGGTTAAATTTTCTCACCCTTTCTCGCAAAATTTCCGCTATCTTTACGAAATCGAAGAAAACATTTCCTCTTCAAAATTGATCTCTCATTGTTAAAACTTACAGAGGGTTGAGAATTGAGATCCAAAGGGTAGAAACAATGGGTTGTGAGGCAGAGCTCAAGGAACATTTACAACGCCAAGCTTCATCCGAAACAATGGAGAAGAAGCAAAATGTGAAAGGAAAGAGATTATGGCAGAAAGTGAAGTATCAATTGGTTGAGTATCACTCATTACCTGCTTATTTGAGAGACAATGAGTACATCATTGGTCATTATAGATCCGAATGGCCAATCAAACAAATCATTCTCAGCATCTTTACCATCCACAACGAGACCTTGAATGTTTGGACGTAAGCTTCTTGATATTATTTTATTTTCCTTGTTAATGTCAAGAAACCTTGAATGTTTCATGTGTGTGTGTTCGCTTGGGATTTGCAGGCACTTGATTGGTTTCTTCTTGTTTCTAGCACTCACCATATACACAGCCATGAAAGTACCAAGTCTCGTGGATATGCATTCTCTTGGACACCGTTTACCTGATGTGTTGAGAAAAACAGATCTTCATAAACTTCACTTTGAGCTCATGTCTCGCCTTCCTTCAAGTCCATCTAGTTGGCATGTAATGGAACTTCTTTATAACTGTTTCTCGCATGGCAACTACACTGACATGTGTGTTCTGGTAAAAAAACAAAACTTAATATTTCAACTCACATTTTGGTTTCAAAGATTGCCCATCTTTATCTGTTTGTGATTGCGTTGCAGCATTTAGTGAAGGAAGATCTTGTAAACATGATAGCTCCTTTAATCTTTCGACCAATTACTCGATGGCCGTTTTATGCATTTCTAGGTGGTGCTATGTTCTGCTTACTAGCAAGCAGCACATGTCACCTCTTTTCGTGTCATTCTGAGCGAGTCTCCTACATAATGCTTAGGCTTGATTATGCCGGAATTGCAGCTCTAATTGCAACCTCCTTCTACCCTCCGGTCTATTACTCCTTCATGTGTAATCCTTTCTTCTGCAACCTCTACTTAGGATTCATAACAATCTTAGGAATCACCACCGTGCTTGTCTCTCTCCTCCCGGTTTTCCAAAGCCCCGAGTTTCGAGTTGTGAGGGCCTCTCTGTTTTTTGCAATGGGATTCTCAGGGGCGGCTCCCATTCTACATAAGCTGATCATTTATTGGGACCAACCTGAAGCACTTCACACGACAGGTTATGAGATTTTGATGGGTTTACTTTACGGGTTAGGAGCTTTGGTTTATGCCACAAGGATTCCAGAGAGATGGATGCCTGGTAAATTCGATATAGCTGGACATAGCCATCAGTTGTTTCATGTTCTGGTGGTTGCTGGTGCGTTCACACATTATAGAGCTGGGCTTGTTTATCTTAAGTGGAGAGACATTAAAGGATGCCAATGAAGATGAAGATTAAAAATTTGATGGAATCTTTGGTGTTCTGAATCTTGTTTGTAGCTTTGTAAAAAAAAGTTTGGATTGTATAAAGTCTATGGGTAAGCACATGTTTAGTTTTTTTTTCCTCATGTCTCAACGGTGAATAAATGTTATCAATCTCCTACTGGATTTTACTAACAAATATAATATTGGTTGATGAAATATATGTCACAATTGAAAAGTAAAAAATGTTGGAAGTATTTAATAAGACTTTCCCAAGCAAAACGTTAAGTGAATAATAACCAACACTTTTAAAACGGATTCATGTTCAAAACTGTTCAAAACAAAAGGGGGAATTGGTTTCAAAAATGTAGCTGATTTCAATAAAGTTTTGTTGGCAAAATAGTTATGGCGGTTGCAAAAATATCCCCAATCACTCGTTGCAAAACTCCTGTAGGGACGGTATTTTAAAAACTGCCATGTATTCCAAGCAAAGAAGCCATACCGACCCTCATACAGTTGGAGAAGTATTATATCGGCCCAAGACCTATTCGAGAAAGGGACAAGAAAAATAATAGGAACAAATGATGACGCGAATGTATGGTCGGATCCATGGATCTCATATACGTTCTCCAGACCACCTAATAACCTTAACGAACCTCGGCTTCCCGAGCTAAGGATAGTAGACTTGGTAGAGGCAGAGAATAGAAGGTGGAAGCTTCAAGAGCTAAAAAGGCACTCTTTGGAGGAGGATGTAAGGCTCATCACCTCCATAACTAGGTCCACCCGACTGAACCGAAACCAGTATTGTTGGCTTTTTACGAAGAAGGGAGAATACACAGTGAAATCGGACTATGAGACCCTTCAGAAGTGGGGGTCAATAAGGAAACAACTCCTAATTCCGAGACCGTCTATCAATCCACTCAAGGAGGCGATCTGGAAGTACCGAATCCCGAGGAAAATCCAACACTTCCTCTGGCAATCCCTAGCAGGGGCATTACCTACCCATGAGCGACTGCACTATAACATATACGAACTGATGGCACATGCGAGATCTGTGGACACGATACAAAAAGTATTAACCATGCTTTATTCATATGTCCGCCGACAAGACAAGTGTGGGCAATATCACATATCCCCTCAGCCCCCTCGATCTTCCCCCTCGATCTTCCCCCTCGACGGCTTCTATGGAAATTTGGACTATCTCCTTCGGCGGCCGATGGAAATGTACACCACGCACCTGGACATACATTGCTTCCCATGGATCTAATGGTTCATATGGAAGGCTCGGAACGATAAAATATATAACAATGTAATACGCACTGCCCCAGAAATTCTGGAAAAAGCACGATGCGAGAGTGAATTGTGGCTACAGTCGGTGGACCAACACGAGCAGGGAAATCCAACGAGAAGGGAGGTTGGGCGCTCAGAATGCGACAACCAAGATTCGTCACCCTTTACATGCTTCATGGATGGATCATGGAAAGAGGGGGAGACCAAAGCTGGGATGGGTTGGATACTGAAGCTACAGGATGGCACAAGCGATCTGATGGACATGAAAGGCACCTATAGATGGCTAACTCTCATGCACACGGAGTTCTACAGCTTGCGTTGGGCAATGATGAGTTTGCATAATATGCAACACTACTACACCAGCTTCTACACAGACTCAACTGACTTAATCAGTATAGTCTCAAAGCCAGATAAATGGCGAGGATTTGTGACGGAGATAGAAGAATTCGAAGCGATACAGAAAAAATATCCAGAATTCACCCTGTGACATGTAGCAAGGAGAAATAATTCCCAAGCTGACGCACTAGCAAAGCAGGATAGACAGAAGAACTCAACATTCTAATACATTATCACTTCGATACTATATTGGTTCGAAGATACGAAGGGTATCTTTTAACCAGGAAACGATTATTGATTAAAAAAAACGGATTCATGTTGAAGTTCGTATGCGAAATGGACAATTTAAATAATTTATGGTATTTATTGACACATTCAACATATAGTAATATGTTGTTTATTTATAGAGCAAAATCTGACATTTTCAGATTTATGCCTCAAATAACCAAGCTGAAAACACGATTTTCTGAAAATAGGATAGAAATTAAGATTTGATAATGATGGTAAATTGAGATCCAATTTTTTTTCATGGTTACTGCATGGAGAATGGCAATGATGTTGAACATTCAGTAGTGCATGTTCACACGTAAAATGAATTAGCATTACTCATTGGTTAAGTGCCTCCAATTTATTATCAAACCCTTAATCATGAGAATGAAGCTATGGGGACATACAATTTGCATGTTGTAACTAGAGATGTTAATATGAGTTTTTAAATCCACTGCTACCTAATCTTTAATTAATCCGATCTTAAATTAACCCTAATCCTATTTTATATCACCAAAATTTAAGAAACAAGATTAAATCTTTTGTAATCCATTTTAAATTCATCAATTTTTTTTTAATCTTTTTTATATATGTTTATAATAAAACATAATTATTTTTACATTCGAATTATATATAAATATTATATGAATTAAATAATTAGTTTTTTAAATTAAGAAAAATAATTTTTTATTTTACAATTTTGGTGAAAATATGTTGTTTTGTAGTTTCGGTGAAAAAATCTATTTTTCATAAAAATGCTATTTTTTGTTTTTTCGAGAAATATCATTTTTGAATTTAGTAAAAAAATACTATTTTGTTGTTTTGGCCAAAAAACGCTACTTTTAGTTTTGACGAAAAATACTATTTTCAGTATTGATGAAAAATACTATTTTTTGTTTTGATGAGAAACATTATTTTTTATTTTTGGTAAAAAAATATTATAGTTTCAAAAGAAAAACACTTAATTAAAAATTAAGTAAAGAAAATTAAAGTATAAGAGGGCTAACCCTTTTTAATTATAATATTTTAAACCCGACCTTAAATTAACCCTATAAATTTTTATACTATAATTCAGAATTAAAGTTTAAACTTATTTTAATGGATCGGGTTAACTCTAAACTTTTAAACCATTTTTAACATCTCTAGTTCTCTAGTTGTAACACTCATTCAAGTCAAATCTAATATATATAATAAATACTTTCCGATGTAGATAGTACATGGTCAAATATCGTATTTTAGAATATTTGGTTGTGATATAAATGTAATTGCTCCCCCGCAAGGCCGCAACATACAAAAATGAGATCCCAACGAAGATTCATTTTTTTTCTAGAAGATATTTATCTATAAGACAAGTGTTTATTCTAGAATGCATTTAGGGCTTGACTGGTTTTCTAGAAGATATTTATCTCGCAAAATCCGTAATCTGCAACGAATAAATCATAGTCAAAACACGAAAAGTATCTTGATTCTTAATTATTAAGTTGTGCGACTTCAAAGATGACCGATATATACTTCCAAAAACTTGTTTTCGCAGATAATAATGATGTTTTCCAAAGTTTATACATGAAATACAAAGAAAACTTATCGAAAAATCTGTTTTGTACATGAAATACAAAGTAAGTAATATGTATACGATGATCTAATCATTATTTGTTTTGCAGACAATGATCCAAATATTTGTTGTATATGGAAAACGGAATATGATATACACATGGAATTTTTATGAGGAAAATCAAAGAATAGGTAAAATGTTTGTAGTTGATAACGATTGCAAACATCATGGATTTGTTGAAATGATAGAAGTTGATTATAGATTTGATAAGCAATGTGATGTATTGTAGTTAAGTTATCTTGTACCAACTACATTATTAGAGAATATCTTGTGATACTCTTCCTATGAAAGTGACAAATGATATACAAGTTTGTGACTTATTAGAGTTAGATAAAAAACCATGTTATACGTCTTTGTGTTTCGAGAAATGTCAAGTCTGCACAACCGTAAACTCTAAATCGAATGAAATCGGTTTAGTTGAATAAATTTCTGGTTTGTGCAAACTTTTTCGAGAATTCTGTTTTGTTAAATTTATGGCAAACTTTTCGAGAAGTGTGTGAAATCGTAATCCCCCAAATAATAATTAATCATTACTAAATATGCAAAATTTTGTAAAATATAAGATAAATATGGTATAGATATGTAAGTAAATACAAACCTCAAATAATTTTCTTTTAAAAAATTATAAATCTAAACTTTCAAACTTATCACATGATATTTAGGAATTGTCTATACAAATCTCAACTGCTTAAACTCATAACACATAACAAAACTATCAAACATTTGATACTATTAGATCGAATCTAATCTCCTCATTTTTGAATTCATTATAAATTTTTTTTGTTTTTATATGTATATAAATTTAACATTTTTTTAAAAAATTACATATTTCATGATTTTATTTGATTTAGATAATTTATTAACAAAACAGATTTTTCGGATTTATTTTTGTACAAAGCAGTTTTTCCACGAAATCTACTTTATTTTTGTTTACCAAAGCATGCATACTTCTAGGAAGTCTTCTTTGATCCAAAAATATGCAGACTTCTTGGAACGTTCGCAGACTTCGTTAGGATTTACGTAATTAATATTTCTATATTATTTTTATGTCAAAATAAGAGTTTTGCAATATTTTGTTCATGGAGCCTAGTTTTGCATTTGGAGGCAAGTTTTGGGTCATTTTTAGCAATTCTCCAAAAAATTATGATATGATGTTTAGTCAAATGTGAAATGGTAATTTTAAAAATAAATATATTTTCAAAAAATAAAGTAAATCATATATATTAAACTAGAAGTGAGTTTAAAAAAATGTTTAATACTTTGTATGTTTTTTTAATTTTTGGTTTTTTATAGGTTTTATTCATTTATAGTTTTTTAAAATAATTAATTTAGTTTGACAAATTACGATGAATAATTTATATTTTTCAACCATGATTATTACTTTCACATGTCTACTAACGTGTTCATATTTTAATAAATATCCGATTATATAATTGGTAATTTCAAAAATGTTTACATGTCATAAAAGAATAACATAGCTAATAAGAAATTATGACATGGCATTTAGTTAAATGTGAAACTATAATTTAAACATAAATTTATTTCCAAAAATAAAGAAAATTATATATTAAACTAGAAGTGAGTTTAGAAAAAATATTTAATACCATGTAGATTTTCAAATTTATGGTTTTATTTTGATTTTATACATTTATTGTTGTTTTAAGTAATTAATTTGGTTTGACAAATTACGATAAATAATTTGTATTTTTTCAATCATAGTTATTATTTTTACCTATCTATTGAGTTGTTCATAAATTAATCGAATTATATATTTGGTAATTTTAAAAATGAATATTTAAAGATGAAACTTATTTTTACAAAAAAATAACCAAAATATACAAAACTAATCGTTAAAAAGATGTATTATATATAAGTGCATAATTTTTAATCTATAATCGTACCAAAATATAATTTACATATAATTTATTATAAAATAAAAATATAAACATATTACAAAATCAAAAGTATAAATTTAGTAGCTTTAAATACATAAAAGTTAATTAGAAGTATATACACAAACTCTCAAAAAATTAGCGAAATATATATGAGATTAAACAACTCGATTCACTGTAGCGCATGAGATTAAACAACAGTGAATCTTAGGTAAATTACCGATACTTTCCTTGATAATTGCCAACTTATCCGCAACAATGTGTGTCACGTAGTGTCCATTCTGACATATAAGTACTGTTCATCATAGCCGATATCTAATAAGATATCGTCGTCAAAAGAGCATTAAATGAGAGGATTTCGATTAGATTTAGTCAACATATATAATATATGTATGTTGATGTATGTATATGTTATATCTAAAATTAACCGAGTATATATTGCTTTATCACCTGGAATAATTGATATCTCAACTGAAAATAGAGTAACTGTTTCTGGGTTATACAACATCTACAATATCAAGCACTATCCTACATTTCAAATCGGGCGGATTTTTTGAAATAAATTGAAAATCTTTTAGGTATCATTTATGAATTATATTTCGTAGGTTGGTTGCTTTATGGTCGACATTAATGGTTTCATTTAAGATCGTGAGATGTATATTCCATAACAATGCTTTTCACCAAACTTTTTGGCATCCAGTACTGTTTTTTTAAAAGGAACCTATCTAAAAATGGTTTATAGCGTTTATTGCATATTCAAAGCTAAGCTTCCAAAGCTAAGCGGTGTATTACATTTGTTACAGATCCAATGTTTTTTTTAATTGTTATAGTGAGCTTTGGGAATGGTTCGTCGTGTAAATCCCGTACGCGGTGTTTTGGAGAAAGGTGAAGGTGGTGATTGGCTTTTCAGATGTGAAGCAGGAACCATGAATTACGGGGTAAAGCTCCAAAAAATCAGACATACACATCTCTTGTGGTGTTAGTGAGAAGCCGGTATGACATCGATAACGATCCACCAATTGCTTTAACATACCAATCTCCACAGTGGTTGCTGGTGGCAAATGGGACGCAAGCCCCTCCAGTCGACATAACATACGACGAGGATGTGGGAATTGTCATGGTTGTACGAGTTCAGGTTGAAGAACTAACGTTGTGTGTGACCGTGAGATTGTATCAAGTTGAGAGATACAAATTTTATAAAAAAAAGTAATTTTACAAGTGGCGGGAGTTCAAACACAATACATGAATTACAAAGGGCTTTACACGATCAAACCAAAGGTTACCAGTGTAATACTTTTGTTAGTCGTTACAATAAAAATTATCTGAGGTGTTTTCATTTTTTCTAACAGAATTTGGTTGCATTTAAATTTGATGGCAGGTGGGGTTATACATGGAAGCCAGAGAGTCTTGGAGGAAATATATTCAGATGAAAGAATGGTTTTGACTAACAAAGTCCATCTCGTATTAAGTGGAATGGTATCTAAACGATGTCATAGTTCCCGTAATTGATGCTCGATCATCGTCTTGTTCATCCAGTGATTTTTGCATGATGGATGATGTAGCTAATGGACATGATGTTGATATAATTTGGTTGGATGGTGATGACAGCAACGCGTCACAAGAAATAGAATTCGCAGACGCAAAGGTTGTGTCTCAAGTGGATATAACAAGTTTGCATACAGTCGGTAATGTCCATGAATTGAGTACTCACTGAAATCTTCACTTATCCACACTAATTTTTAGTATAGTGTCTAACTTTTCATTTGCTCACAGATGTTTGCGATGTTAGTAATTGTTCAACAACAAATGCATTCCAGAAAGTGTAACTGATAAGGGAAAAGAGAAGGTGGTTGATGACTACTTTAATTTAGAAATAGGTTAACCGAGTCGCAAGGCCAATTCCCAAATTCAAGACCCTCACCTGTTTGACAATTCATCTTCGGAAGGTATCTACTATATATAAGTTATTGATTGTTACACGTGTAATAAAGTTTTTAACCATTTAATGAAATTGGTATTCAATTGAATAACCGATAACATAATTGTTACCTGTCTAATAAGATTTTTATGTACTACATACTTTAGTGTTATTCAAATGGATTGTTGCTAACTGTGCAATAAAAATGTTATTCAAATGAATATGCGATAACATGTTTGTTATCTCTGTAATAGAATTGTTGCGTTCTAATTATTTTATTATCATGCGTAGGTAACTGTTTTGATAATGATGGGAGTGAGGTCTACATTGGAATGACATTCCATGACCAAGATGCCTTTAAACTCATATGGTGTTGTATGCACTCAATCGGAAGTTTCATTATCATGCCACACGTTCTAGTCTAGAAAGAGTAACATTAAAATGTAACGAACGTGAGATTGCCGTAAAGGTTGTCCATGGCATGTATATGCTGTAAAGGTTGCGGGTTGTGGTTAATTCAAGGTTAGGAAAGCAACCCTTGACCATTTGTGTACAGTAGATGATAGAGATGAGTACCAACGATTAGCAACATCATCAGTGATTGGTAGAATGATGAGATCAAGGTTTAATGGTCGTGGAGCAGGGCCACGGCCAAATGAGGTTCAGGATATGATGCGTACAAAACTTGAGGTGTCAATATCATGCTGGAAAGCATGGAGGGAAGTTTCATTGAATTTGCGAAAGGGTCAACCGGAAACTCTTATCGCTTACTTCCATCTTACCTTCAAGACACTACAAGAAAACAATCAATTTGCCATTCCAATTTACGACCACATTTGTGGTCGCAAAATTTACGACTCGGATGTCACGGCTTTGCGACCAATTTACGATTACACTCATGTAGTCGCATATTGGTCGCATTTTTGGGACTAAAACCCGTAAGAGCATATTGGTCGCAATGTGCAACCAAACTGCGAGCAATATGCGACTAACTTGCGATCAGGATGGGTAGACGCTATTCAGTCACATATTTGCGACTGAATAGCGACTGTTTGTGGTAGACCCATATTGTGGTCGCAATTTGGTTGCAAAATTTGCGACCAATATGTGACCATTGTGGGGCACTTTAGTCACAAAGTAGTGGCAAAACGACAACATGAAAAACATGTGAGAAGTAGGTATACCTACAAATAAACGACCACACTAGTATGGTCGCAAAATAGTCATGAAGTAGTGGCAAATTAGTGGTAAGGTACTGGCAAGATAGTGGCAAAATCTTATATATATATATGCCCCCATGTCTTTTCTTTCATTTGTAGAATCAAAAGTAAAAAAAAAAACTTCAAACATGTGGGAGAATTACAATAATTCAAGAGATTAGATGTACAAAATGATTGATAGTCAAACAAGAAATATATCGGCGGAATTTGTACAAGGCTTGAAAGAGTTCATGAATTTTGCAAATAGTTAGTGAATAGCTCAAAGTAGTGGAGGTATGCTTTTATGTCCTTGTATTAATTGCAAATATGATAAATTTCTTCCAGGACGCAAAATTTGGAATCATCTGTATATTCAAGGATTTATGCCAAATTATTATATTTGGTATAAATATGGAGAAGAACTGAATGTTGAGTTAGGCACAAGTAGTCGTTGTGATGATGTCTATAGAAATCATCGAGGTACATGTGGTACTAGTGAAGAAACAATAGGTACATCCGGTATAGATATGTTGAATGGTGATGGATGCATTTCGTGAGACTACGATTGATGAGTACTATAATCATCATGAGGAAGGCTTTAATAATATAGAAGAACCTAATTCAAAAGCACAAAATTTTTACAACATGTTAGAAGATGTCAAATCCATTGTATGATGGTTGTCATGAAGGGCACTCACAATTATTTTTTTAGCTGCTCGATTCATGAACATTAAGTCTGATTTTAATCTTGTTAAAAATGCATGGACTCATGGGCAGTTATTATTTTTTTAGCTGCTCGAAATATTTATCTTGGCTTATGTACTGATGGGTTTAATCCATTTGGGATATCTCGTAATCATTCATTATGGCTGGTGATTATAACTGCATATAACTTGCCACCTCGTATGTGTATGAAGAAAGAATACTTGTTTCTTATAATTCTGAATTCGGGGCCAAATTATCCGCGCTAGTCTTGATATATTCCTCCGACCTTCGATTGATGAGCTAAAAGAATTGTGGTCTATACAATGTGTTTTTGAATCAAAATTTTAATTTAAAAGGTGTATTACTATGGAAGATAAGCGATTTTCTAGCATATGGAATGTTGTCAGGATGGACAACACATGGTAGATTGTCTTGTCCAACTTGTATGGATGATACCAAGGCATTTTAATTACCAAATGGTAGAAAGACGTTTTGGTTTGATTGTCACAGAAGGTTTCTTCCTAAGGGTCATCCGTTAATAAAAAAATAAAGGGTAAGCACGCTTTGAATGACTATCCTCCACAATCATTGACATGCGAACAAGTTTTATACGAGTGAATAAAATCTATAAATCCTTTAAGAACATCTGACTGAAGTGGAAACAGTCATGAAACAAAAAAGAAAGGATATGGAATCTGGCATAATTAGCACAAAGAAAGCATATTTTGGTAGTTGCCGTACTGGACGGATCTTAACCTATGACATAATCTTGATGTGATGCATATAGAGAATTTCTTCGATAAAATCATAAATATTGTTATGAATGTTAAGGATAAATCAAAAGATACAGTTAAGTCAAGGTTGGACATTGCAAAGTTTTGCTCTCGAAAAGAATTGCACGTGGATAGTGGGGGTAATGATCGATTTCCTATATTTAGATTGACAAAAAAGTCAAAGAACGCTTATTGGAATGTATAAAAATGAGGTTAAATTTCCGGAAGGCTATACAGCAGATTTAGCAAATTTTGTGGATATGGATGGATTAAAGTTATCGGGCATGAAAAGCCATGACTGCCATATTTTTATAGAAAGACTTCTGCCTTTTATATTTGCAGAAATTTTACCACGAAACGTTCATCTGACATTATCAGATATATAAAATTAAGCATATTTTATTTTGTACATATATCTAATAATAATAATTGTATGTATTAATTACTTGATTCAATTTTTTGAGTAATATAGGGATTGGAGGATTTTTTCGCGATTTATGCTCCATATCATTGCAACAAAGTCGTGTCTGAATTCTGAAGGAAAACATAGTTATAACTTTTTTGCAATTTGGAGAACATCTTTCCACCTGCATTTTTCGACGTCATGGAGCACCTACTTATACATCTCCCTTACGAAGGAAAATTGGGTGGAACTGTGTAATATAGGTGAATGTATCCATTTTTGAAAGGTTTAAAAAAAAATTGAAAAGCAAGTCGAAGAACAAACGATATGCTGCATGATCGATTGTTGAAAATCATATGTGAATGATAAGATATCTTACTTCTCAAAGCATTACTTTGCTGCTCATATACGTACCAAAATCAGGTAGTTACCATAAATTATTGTGTATATTAATTAATTTATCTATACGTTTAATTACTTTACTTTTCGTGCTGAATTGTGTATAATATATATACAGGTCTACTATATTCGATGAAGGTGACGTCCTTATGTATTCGGATCCTGGAGTGTCGGATATATTTACTCACATGGGTCGTCCAAGTGATAAAAGTAAAGAAAGATGGCTCTTCGAAAAAAAATACAAATATGCATATGTATATGTTTTGCGAAATTGTAAACATTTTCTTCTACTTGAGAGGTAATAAGTTATTATGAACACAATTTAATTTATTACATTACAATTTAATTCTAATTAACCAGTGTGTATTATATTTTTATTTAATTTTGTAGCATGTTTGAAGATCAAATTCGTTGTACGTGTCCATATCTTTCGAAAGATGATATTTCATCGAAAAGAGAAAAAAGTTCCATAAATGGGTTCGAGATTATATATGTATATAATTAATATGTATATATAGTTTATATTTTTTTATAATTTTGAAATACTAATTAATGCGTATAGATGATAGGTCAATGCAAACACTTCAATAGATACACGAGCCTTTCCGATATAGGCTCAAAAATTAGTGCAAGGCCCGATGAACAAAGCGACAACTTGGCCGATCTATTTTATAAGAGGTTATATGTTCCAAATGAAGAAACATGCACACAGAAGAAAGACATGTAACTACGACATTTATGTCGAAGGAGACAATTACACAGATGCATCATTCAACTTGAGTATGTTGGACTCTTAAATTTGAAGATCACGCTTTTTAAATGTGAATGGTACGATTTTACGCTTTCGAAAGGACCTCGAAATTCATAAATGGCATCATTGATGTCTTATCATCAGGAAAATAATATAAATACGAACCATTTATTATAGATACGTAAATAATTTCTAAATAAATATTAATATTTATGTATATTACGTAAATTTCTATAAATTTGTTTATATAATTAACTATTTTACATTTCATTATATGATGTACCACAATCTCTCAAGCAGATCAAGTTTGTTATATTCCTTATCCGCACACAAAATCATCATTGAAATAAACATGACTCAATGTTATCAAAGTTAATATGAGATCTAATATTTTGGGAAACTACAAAAACAAAGACGAGATCCTATTGCAACAAGAAAATGATAAAAAGGTAAAGGTGATTGAAGAGATAGAAGTGGATCGTTTGGCTGATAGAGTTCATCAAAGCGATGAAATTGATTTCGATGTTGGAGATGCTGAAGTAGAAGATGAATTTCAGTGTAATATTTCATCTTCAGATGACGATGAAGATGAATAGATATAATATATTTTACTAAATTTTTACAAATGCAAAAATGATATTTTTCTATAAACATATATGCACAAAAACTCTATAAAAATATATCACAAGTGCCATTCTCCCGCCCGTTTTCCATTTTCACCAAATCTCAAATTCTCGATCCCTAGTTTGTCTCACCAGATCATTCCGAACGTGGCAATATCGAAAAAATCTTGTTCATTGGCCATTTCGAACTTCTTATAGTTATTACTACCAATTTTTTAAGATGTGATCACAAATTGGTCGCTAAATAGCAACAAATTTACGACCACAATGTAAAAATTACGTTGTAGTCGCAAATTGTCTCTTTTTTGTGACAAATTTGCAACTACATGGCATTTTTGGTACGTAGTCTCAAATTGGTCGCAAAAGTAGCGACTAATTTACGACTACACCGTATTTTTTACCACGTGGTCGCAAATTATTCGCTACTTTTGCGACCAATTTGCGATTACATGTGTATTTTTACATGGTTGTTATGGATTTTTCAATCTTAGGTATGTACAGATCATTATAAGTCTAAAAATATAAACAAAACCATAAATATGTTGTACAAAAATTTAGAAACATATATGTTTATAATATGTATTATAAGGTTAAGGAAATGTGTTAAATGTTTTAGTAAAATGATATATAAATTTCCTAAATGTGTTCATTGTCGTTGTGTACTTAGTTATTCAAGTTTATACAACTCATAATGATATAACTACTCTAATATCATTCAAAATTACAAAACAATTCTCTAAATATATGGTTTATTGTATTATTTGTAATTACTTTGCCACCACATTGGCACTAGATTTGGAATGTAGTCACAAATTGGTCACAAAAATAAGATGTAATCGCAAATTGATCACAAAAAACCAACTAATTTGCGACTACACTGATATAATTTTGTACATGGTGGAAAACTGGTCACAAATATGCGACCAATTTGCGATCAAAAATGTATTTTTACATGTTTAGCTATGTATTTATTGGCATTTAAAACTTATAAAATTTCAATCATAGGTATGTGCAAATCATCATATGTCCAAACATACAAATAAAAACCATAAATATGTTGTACAAAAATTAAAAAACATATAATGTTTATAATATGTAGTATAAGATTGAGAAAATGTGTTAAATAATTTAGTAAAATGATTTATAAATTAGCTAAATGTGTTAATTGATATTGTCTACTTAGTAATTGAAGTTTATATAACTCATAATGATATAACTACTCTCATATCATTCATAATTTCAAAATAATTATCTAAAATTAGGATTTAAAGTATTATTCACGACTCTTTTACCACCACATTGCCATTACAATTGAAATGTTGTTGCAAATTGGTCACACAAATAAGGTGTAGTCGCAAATTAGTGGCTCTTTTGTGACCAATTTGTAACTACATCTTATTTATATAGAATTTTCATATGTAGAATTTGGATTTTGCGACCAATTTGTGACCATATTATAATTTGGTCATTTTGTGACCAATTTGCGACCACAAGCATGGTCGCAAATATTTTCTTTATATACTTGACTTCTTCCCCTCATTTCACAATTCAAACAAAAAAACACTATCAAACCCTCTAAAAATTTTTCGAACACTTCCCTTTCAAAAACAAGTTTTAATAATGGCGAGTAGCGGCAGATCGATGAGAGGCCATGGAAGACGACAAATCCCATCATCTTCTGGCCAAAACTCATCGGCCTCCTCAAACCCATCACCCTCCGCATATAGAGCAGCATCCCGCTTTCCTCCCCAATACACATTCACCTCTTTGGTGCCTGAAACCGAACATTCTCATCGGTTACAAGAATCTGAGGAGCACGCGGAGGAAGAAGTTACACCTTCCGAAAAGAAGACGGGAGAACAAATTATCACACTGGATAGTTTGTTACAAACCCCAAAGGGGACAAGTACTTGACAGTGTTGTCCCTAGTGCCTACGCCAAACACCACCTGGTAAGTAATTTAAATAGTTCAATTATTTATTTAAAATTATGATAATAAATAATAAATATAAATTAAATTAATTAAAATATTTAACTTTAATATATAAATAAATACTTATATTTATTTTAAAATATTTATATTTAATATATTTAATTTATTAGGTTTGATCGGGATAAAGGCGCTATAAACCATCAAATTTCAAAATTTTTGAAAAATAAATTTGACGGTCCCTAGTATAGTTGGATGATCGTGTCAACTGAACGACAAGAAAAATATTTATTAAATTTGTAGTAAGTATTTTTATTTATTTTTTATTATTTTTAATAATAAATTATTAGTTACTTATATTAATAAAATTTAAATTTCACAAGAAATCGTATACTTGAGACCCTGTGATCATGTCAGTGGTACGAAAGGAATTTGATTTCTTCTGTATTAGACGGATGAAAAGAATGCTGAGCACGGTTCATATAACCGAAAAACGTTCGAGGTGGATCTCACCTATTGTGTACAAAATAATTACAGACTACTGGAAAACAGAAATGTTGAATGCGAGGAGTAGTGAATCCTCCAAGACCATAACTCCTCTCGGAATGGCCTTGGTCTGCACAAACATTTTTTGGGCCAAAAACTTATATTCAGATTCAACAAAAAATTGTAATTAATTTAATTAAATTACAAAATTTAAATTTAATTTAATTGTTAATTTATTTATAATCTTTTTTAAAATTTTGGAAAATAATTTGGGATGACCGGTCTCTATTGGAGAAGTCTATATAAAGACTCACACTCGGGAAGATAGGACGTATGTCGATTTGAAGGCAAAATAAATCGGTGAAGCATATGAAAGAAACATCCAAGAAAAGATGGTGATAATTGAGGTGGATCCGTGTAAAACGTTTGACGGTACTTCGTACCGACTAGAGCTGACCAGGATGAAAAGAATGAAATATTCATTCATGTATAATTTAATTTTATAATGTTTATTGTATTTTACTTTGATTTTTACTAATTTAATTTTGTTTTTAATTATTTTTTTAGTTTTCTATTGTGGATGATAGAAGATGTCTTAACGGTCTTGGCAGTCTTAATCGAGTTCACAGGTCCGGCAGGTGCAGTGGCTTCGGATCAACAACTTTGGATTTTGTCGTGCTTCAAGATCAACTAATTGCTGCGCAGAGACAAATTGAAGAACAACTTGCAAGAAATGCTCGTATGGAAGAACCAAATGCCCGTATTGAAGAAGCAAAGGCCCGTATAGAAGAAGCAAATGCTTGTATGGAGGAACGAGTTTCGCAACTTGATAAAAAACGAATACACCATGAATTATGGGATCAGGATCAAGAAAACCGCATATAGAGTTTGGAGATGCTTGTCAGCTACTTCCAACGGACAGATCCTTGATTTGCAACATTTATGCGAGATAATAATGCGGCAAACATGACGCCATCCGGACCATCAAATGTGTCGCCATCATTTTCACCTTCGAATTTTTAATTTTCGCCTCCCGATAATATGTAGTTATTTTTCTCATTTTTATGTAATTAGAAATATTAAATATATATTAGAATTTGAATTTTATGATTAATAAATTTTTATATTTTAATTTAATTAATAATTACTAATTTAATTCAGAAAATAATTATTACGAAATAAAAATTAATTTATTATTAATTTATTATTATATATTTAAATTAATTAATAATTTTAATAATAATTAATAATTAATAATTAATAAAAAATAATTAATATTTTATTAAATTTCAAATTTTAATATTTTTATTTCAAATAATTAATATTTTATTAAATATCAAATTTTAATATTTTTATTTCAATATTTTTCTATATAAATTATTTATTTTTTAGAAAAAAATTAACCGTGGTCGCAAATTGGTCAATTCAACCACCGGTGATTTAGAAAATTGGGTGGTCGCAAATTGGTTATAAAAACTTGTGATCCATTTGCTACCACCGTGGAACGTGGTCAAAAGTTTTTGTGAGCAATTTGCGACCACTGGTGATTTAGAAAATTGGTTGGTCGCAAATTGGTCACAAAAATTTGTGACCCATTTGCAACCCATTTGCGACCAATGTGAAATGTGGTCGCAAATTGATCACAAGTTTTTGTGACCAATTTGTGACCACTGAGTAACCGTGGTCGCAAATGGCTGACAAATTTTTGTGACCAATTTGCGACCATAATTTTTGTGACCAAACCGTAGTGGCAAAGAGGTCGCAAAGTTTGTAACTACAATTGAGTGGCAAATTAGTCGCAATTTCTGTGATCACGTCGTGGTTGCTAATTGATCGCAAAATATAAAACTATTACCGTGGTCGCAAAATAGTTGCAAATTTTCGATCATACTAATTTGCGATAAATAATTTGCATCCACAGGCTTTGGTCGCAAAATGGTTGCAAATAGTTGATTTACGACCACTTTCTGACCACATGTGTGGTCGCAAATCGCTTGTTTTCTTATAGTGAGAGATGGTACATGCAAATCAGGTTTCTATAGTCACTCAAGATACATCATATGGTCAGCCATTTAAGTATCTCTTCTTTGTTTTCGGGGCAAGTGTGATCGGCTATACATACATGCGTAAGATAATAATAATCGACGACACACATCTGAAGGAGAAGTATGATGGTTGTTTACTCACCGCTAGTGCTCAGGGCGTTAATTACCAAATCTATCCGTTGGCTTTCGGTATTGTCGACGGTGAGAAAGACAAGTCATGGGATTAGTTTTTTCAGAAATTATTGGTAGTGGTCTTTGATGAAGAGAACACAATTTTCGTGTCAGATCGCTATAACTCCATCTACTTGGGGTTGCATAAGGTAGTTATTTGCTTTATATTATTTATTATGTTGGTATTTAAAATGTTACAGTGTTATTTCATAACGTAGCGGATAAGAGATGATGTAGCAGAAGTATACTAACTCTTCTGTAATAGATTCATTGGTAGTATATTATATTAGTATTTCAAATGTTTTAGGGTATTTGAATTGTGTAGTAGTAAATATATACAGTATACGCTAATAATTGTTTTGTTCTAAATGAGCAGGTATATCAAAAATGCAAGCATTGCACTTGCATCTGCAGCGCAACATATTGACAAAATTTAAGAAGAAACATTTGGGATACCTTGTATCGAGGGCAGTAATTCCTGAATTTTATTCGTATTTCAATGAAATAAAGAAAATTGATTTTACATGTGCGGGTTATTTGTTGTATATTGGGCTGGAGCATTGGGCACTGTCTCATTTTATCAGCTTACGATATAATATAATGACAAGAAACATGGTGCAATCATTGAATGCAGTTCTGAGTGAGACTCGTGGTTTTCCGATTATATTTCTAATTGATAATATAAGGTCAATACTTACTGGTTGATTATGTTAAAAATACAAGACTTCAACTGCCATAACTTACACCAAAGGTTCAGGAAATCCTTACAAAAAATTTTGAGACGTTGACCGGTTATGAAGTACGTTGTATTAATAAAAATGAGTTTAAAATACGTATGAAGCTTGGTGGTTCATACCATGTGAATATTTCATGAAAAACTTGTACTTGCTATGAGTTTCAGATTCTAAGGATTCCTTGTGCTCATGCAATTGTTGTTGCGGTACAAACAAAGCTAAAGGTTCATACACTTGTCTGCACCGAGTTCACAGCAGGTTTTTGGAGGATGGCATACATAAACAGCATTTATCCGGTATTCGGAGTGATCAATACGCCTACGATGAATGACCCATTTCAAGAAATCAATTTTCTTCCACCCACAACAAGGCGACCATCTGGTCGCCCTCGGAAACAACGCATCTTCTCACGTGGGAGTTGAGGGTAAGTTTTAGCGGATAGTCATATTATTTACAGTTATGTTAAGACTTATTTGATACGGAAAAACGGCCAATTCCACCATAGACTTATATGTTTGGGATTATGTATACATAAATTATCACGCTATGCTGATATATATATGAACTATCTCTAAGTTTGAATTTAATACACAAACTTTAAAATTATGGCTAATTCCACCAAGCAAACGGTTTCCGTGTATTTTTCCGTCACACGTTCTGACGTGGATGCCACATCGGATGTCCAAAATTCGTAGTCCAAAACGACGTCGTTTTGGACTCTTTTTAAAAAAAAGTCATATCCCAAAACGACGTCGTTTTAGGCTTATGTATTTTTTTTAAACACATAATCCAAAACGACGTCGTTTTGGATTTTTTTTTAATAAAAATTATAGCCCAAAACGACGTCGTTTTAGGCTTATGTATTTTTTTAAAACGTAGCCCAAAACGACGTCGTTTTAGGCTTATGTATTTTTTTAAAACGTAGCCCAAAACGACGTCGTTTTGGATTACAGTTTTAAAAAAAAACCAATTTGAGGAAGAAGTCGACATTTTAGGGTTCTTAATCTTGGTGGTAACTTCCTGGGAAAATTTCTTGATGGGAGATGAAATCGAATCGCGGTGGTGGGGAAGACGAAATCGAATCGCAGTGGTGGGGAAGACGAAATTGAATCGCGGTGGTGGGGAAGACGAAATCGAATCGCGGTGGTGGGGTAAACGAATCGAATTGCGACTCACTCTCTATTTTCACACAAAATCGTAGAGAGAGGGTGCAACGATTGAGCTTTTTTAGAGAGGGAGCAACGATAGAGAGAAAGATCCACTAAAGTGAATTCTAAATTTTGCAGGTTTTTTTTTCTCCACTAAAGATCCACGATAGAGAGCAACGATATAGAGACGAAATTTTGCAGGTTTTTTTTTCTCCCAAATTAATTGATTACAAAACGACTTCGTTTTGGATTATGTCTTTAAAAAAAATACATAAGCCTAAAACGACGTCGTTTTGGGATATGACTTTTTTTAAAAAAGAGTCCAAAACGACGTCGTTTTGGACTACGAATTTTGGACATCCGATGTGGCATCCACGTCAGAACGTGTGACGGAAAAATACACGGAAACCGTTTGCTTGGTGGAATTAGCCATAATTTTAAAGTTTGTGTATTAATTTCAAAATTAGAGATAGTTCATATATATATCAGCATAGCGTGATAATTTATGTATACATAATCCCAAACATATAAGTCTATGGTGGAATTGGCCGTTTTCCCTATTTGATACTGATGTTGTTATTGGAGTAACATAATTCTTACTAGAAACTTTCTATTACAAAGACGCCTAACGGTATGTGGCAGTTGCGGTGGATTGGGTCATAACTGTGCTACATGTAAAATACCTATATGAAATGACTGATGTATTGGAAGGGCAACTTAGCGTCATGGGTTCTGGGACTTTTTGAAAGTTGTGTTAAAAGCGATAATTGGGATGCTTTATTTTGATGATGTTTTATAATAACGTAAAACCCAACATGTTTAACTTAATAAACTTTTATAATATTGTGATAACATAAATAAATATCGCTTTTCCAATTCAAACATCAAATATTCTTTTGATAGCTGGCGCAGATAGTTGTGTATGGAAATTTTATTCGATAATTAAGTATGATCATCTCCCCCATTTTTTTTTAAAAAAAAACACAATATGAAAAAGAATTACACAACAACCATTGTGGTAATTGCTAAGTTATAATGTACCGGTTTAATTACAAAAGTAACAAACATACAAAACGTAAATGAGATCCACACAGTAGTACAAACAAGTTAAAAGAGAGTTCCGAAATGGAAATATAAAAGTAAAAGACCAGTTCAAGTCATGGAATCGCAATGGCATCCCCAAACTCATCAAAATATTTATTCGATGAGTAAGTATGTTCATCTCCAACGTTTTTTGGAAAAAAACACAACATAAGAAAGAATTACACAACAACCATTGTGGTAACTACCAAGTTATAATGTACCGGTTTAATTACAAAAGTAGCAACAGAGAAAACGTAAATGAGATCCACATAGTATTACACACATTGTAGTACAAACAAGTTAAAAGAGAGTTCTGAAATGTATAGATAAAAGTAAAAGACCAGTTCGAATCATGGAATCGCAATGGCATCCAAAAACTACTTGAAAAATATTACCACAATCTTTTGAGCTTCCCACATTATTGAATCGGATTTGATGCATTTGCATCCTTCAAGTCTACTGATAGAATGAGCCTACATGAGAAGCAAAGACGTAAGTGCATAATCAATATATATACCATTATGCAGTATGTCTCTATGCCTCATGACGGAATATGTCTTAGTTTGTGACACCATGTTTTTGTAAGGGATCTTTTTCATAAACTATCGGGCTAAGATATTTCTTCACTAAACTATCAGAACGGAAAGCAATGTTGTAGTCAAAGATGTATATAGTCATCGTTGAAGTATCCACGCAAACAGCCACCCAATGTTGTCTGTCCAGATTGAAAGGAAAAATAAAAACGAGGGGAGTGGTTGGATTGGTCTCCAATATGAAATAAACGAATATATCATCTTCAAACTTGAAACGACCCATGTCTTTAGCTGCAACCCTCGCGAATTTTCTGTGGTGATTCATTAGAAGTGACACAAACGTGGTGTCCAAAATAGCATATTTTGCCCTAGAGCTTGTTCTCTGTTATACATTAATTGTGTTACCTGCATAAGAACGTCAAACCAATGACATAATAGAATTTGTTCATGGGATTATTACTTACTTTTAGAGACATTAGTTTCATTCTCTCGCCAATGTTGGATACATCTCTGTTGTTAACAGTAATTTCTTTAGGCAAATAAGATGTACTACAAAAAACAATAAAAGTGAACAATAAAACGTTACTGGTAAACATAATATTAACGGCTACAGTGGTATATTATTGTTAAATTCCTACAAATCCAAAATATTAGCTTCTAACACAAAAATGTGTCTAGTTAAACTTACAGTTTCTTCTTGAGTAATGTGTGTAGCTTGAAAAACTTTGATGCGTAATCAACTTCCGGATCAAATCCATGGAAAATCAGTTTTGGATCTTAGGGCACTGTGATCAACTTTTTGTCACATTGAAAATCCTTAAGCACATTCGGTGTTATCTTCTGCCTTTTCCTCTTGCGAGGCTCCTAATCATCATTGTCTTCAAGATCATCCTTCATTTTCATCCTCTTTGTCAACGTTGTCAGCGGCAGATGTTTCTAGTTGTTCATCCATGGTACCAATGCCATCTCCTTCACTCATATTGTCCTACAAAAGTCCAAGTGAGAACGAAGGCATCGATGATAGAAAGGTCAAATCATTCATCTGTATCGGTTCGTTCTTCTGATTGACATTAACGCCATACCACTATTACTATCAGTTATATATCAAGGGAAACCTACCATTTCTATTTACCCTCGCCTTCGATCTCTATTTGCACGTTTGGTTCATTGGGTGGGTTCTCGTTGTTCATGTTACCGACTTCAGCACCAGGAACATGATCAAACAAAAAATATACATGGTTTTAAATAGCAAATAGTTGCATCAAGGGTGTTTGTTTGTGTGGTAAAATGTTGCGTCCAAGAACATACTTCGTCTTCTGTGGACTGATTAAGTGACCCAAGAACATCATTTATTGCATCAGAAACATCAAATTTAACTGCCGTTAAATAAATAGGAGGGTCCTTCGCATTGACCCTTCAGACATCCAGCGCACATTGCTGATTCCAACATTATCAGCATGATTTTCTGGACTAAATGCCTGATTTTCAGGCACATTCAACGATGTCGATTTCTCCAAAAACTCACGAATAAATTTTACAACATCACCCTTCATCTTAGTGACCTTGTCTTCAATGAATTTCTCCACAAATGCCTACAATTTGGTAAATGAATCCTCTATCATTCTTGAAATACGGCATCAATTTACCAATTTTCGTATCAGTCGAACTAAAGTGATCCTTGAGTTTAAAGCAAGCAAATCAGCAACAAATAGCAGTTCATTATGTTCGGTGCCGGTACCCTGCCACTAGTGGAAGGATGGCTGGATTCTGACACATTCCCTTTATCATTTCGCTTATTATGCTTCTTTTTCTTCTCCATCTCTTCACTCCTCAGCTTATTCAACTCAACCTCCGTTATTCCTCCAGAGAACATGGTTTTCTCAAATTCAAAATTCTCGGATATCAACTTCACCACATTGTTGACCTTCTCATCGTCCTCGTCATCAGACCAAACCAATTTATGAAACGTAATTTCAAATTTTACCGCCAATTTATTTTTTGTATTTTTTCAACAAAAATTCAAATTTTTCGCCAAAAATGAATTTTCATATCTCCCCTTTCCCGAAAACGTGATTTCGCATTTGTGTTACAAATATAATTTTACATTTTTTCCGTCAAAAATATAATTTTATATTTTTCTGTCAAAAACGTATTTCCGTATTTTTTTGTCAAAACTCTAATTTAATATTTTCCCGTCAAAAATTTGATTTCGCATACTCTGTCGAAAATATAATTCCACAAACCACCAGAATGTAATTCTATATATTTCCTCAGAAACATAATTCCACATATTTTCTAGTAAAATACATAATTTTGTTTTTTCCCACCAAAAAAGTAATTTTATTTTTCCAGCAAAAAACGTATGATACATACGAGAACCAACACCCTCCTATCCTATACACTTACCGTTGGAGTAAGCCCAAATATAACTGAAACAAGAACACTAGAGAACGCCGAAAAGATGGAGGGGAAGGACCCAACAATAATGAAGGCCCAAAGAAAGTAGGTCAAGCGCAAGAGTAACTTGGGTAAGAAGTAACTAGAGTAAAAAGGTAAGGGTAAGTTAATGAGTAGTAAAAAGGGAGTGGAAAGAATCATCTTGGGGATTCGGGAGGAAGATAATCCATTAGGGGGAGCGATAATATAAATAAGGAGAGATGGCACGGAGAGAGGGTATTAAGGAATTTAGGGAGAGCTTTTGAGAGGAGGTGCCGAATGCATTCTCAGGTTGTATTGAGCTTTATTAAGTGAAATTCAAGAGTAAATTCAGTTCTTAAAACAACGTAATTTCGTATTTATCCCATCAATTTCGTATTTTTTGATAAAAACAAATTTTACATTTTTTGCAAAAACATACTTTTCTATTTTTTCGAAATATCATAATTAAATATATTTTTAAAGATTTTTACTTTAACAGGATTAATATTCGCTCAATTGATATCTCAGGAGACTTATTTACTACATCTTTTCCCATAATAATATTTTTTAAACATATTTATAACAATTGGAATGGGTCATCTAAAGAAAAGTAGACTTAGTAACTAGAGGGAGAGGTTTTCGCAGCTGCATCCCTTAGCATGGTTTGTCTGCAGGGCTGGGGCTGGACCCAAGTAAAACAAACTCGTACTTGTGGCCCTCAATCTTAATATAAAAAATCAATTCTTATTCCAAATGTACTCTTAGCATAAATAGTAAATAAAAGTAAACTACTTGCTTGAGTTCTTCCGTTCAAATCCTTTTAACATCAAAATTTTTTAAAAATTAGAATGGTCCAATTTTGTTTGTAATATAAAACGACCTTTTTTTTTTGCTTTCGACCTTATTAAATTCAGGACTGATTTTGTTTATCTGATATGATATAGAAAAGTTATAAAAAAAAGGATGAGAAGCTCTTAAAAGAGTAAAAAGGGATGAGAAGCTCTTAAAAGAGTAAAAAATGATGCGGCGGCAATTAATAAAGATAAAGAAGAAATCGATGAAAGGTTGTTAGACGTTTTAACAAATGCTAAAGAGAGCCATGCTAATACAAATAGAAGAAGGTACTCAAGGGAAGATATTTTTGAGGATCATAGAGAGAGGATTAGAGCTACGAACATGGATTGATTGGATAGAGCGAAAGTTTTTACGTGTCAGTTTTTCCGAATTGTAGAAACTGAATCTTACAAAGAGCTTAATCGAAGGAGAAGCAGAAACGCATGTTCATCGGATCCAATTAAAATTGTCTTTCCACTCTTGGGACGCATTGAAGAATGTTTTATTGTTTAGGTTTGAGGAAGATGACGATCCAAAAAAGATCATGTTAAAAGAGAAGAATAGAAATTTCTTGTAGAAATGTCACGAGATCAAAGAACGGAGTGATTCCACGAAGATTCACCAGAATTTGATGGTGACAAAAGCGATTCCCACCATAGTGTCACACCTGCAGAAATCAAAACGGATTCATGGAGAATCAATTGACTCGATTTCACAATTTGAATTGGATGCAACTGAATCAGACACTGAGATTGATGTTGTTCAGCGAAAAAAATCAATTCTGAACATAGATTCGATGGAGGAAAAGAATACTCATCAGGCGACATATTCAATCATGGATTTTGATTGTATTCATCCAAAAATTCCACATAATCAGGAACTTGTTTCTAAGCTAGAACCAAACTTTCATATTTACACTAAATCAGTGGATGATTGTGAGCATTCGTACTCTAGTCATGGCTTTGGTGTATTGTTTGATAATCTATAAGCGATTTTCGAAGTCTCATTTGTGAAGAAACATGACAAAGTTTATCAAACGTGGACATGTGTCATTGTCAAGCAATTTGCACATTTCGTGTTTGTTAAATTATTTCTAAGAATACAAAGTGAGAAGAAGCAAAAATACGGAAATGCATAGAAATTTAAATACAAACAAAATATTGTGCTGACAGTTATGTTACAAAAACTTTATTCATTCATTGTAAGAGGGGGAAATAAGTATTTTCAGCTCTTATTTTAGTACTTTGGAGAAATCAAAGTAGAAAGAAAACAACTCTAACTTTATGAGAGAGATGAATCATCAATCCAATATGGCGTGGTTACAGTGGAAACTGAGACTAACATGTGTTTCCATAAGCTTGAGACGCATTCTTCTTGGTGATTTGAAATCCCATGTAAGGCACAAGTCGAGCTTTAAGAAACTCAAACAAGTTTCCAAAATGGAGGTTTTTGTTGGCAGCACCATTTGTTTTACACTATGTGCATTTTCAGATTGGAATCAGTAAATAGATGGTGTAGGCGAAACTGACAGGAACATATTAGCCTCAAGTATAACAAGGATACATATTGAAAAACATGAATCGAAAACATCGAAATAAGGTGGAAAAGACGTTGCAAGACCACACTCAAATGGATCAATGCAAGTTTGGCAAGAAACATAGTGAAATTTCAAGTCTTTAGATGTGGCTTTTGGTGAGTTTTAGGTCCAACATAAGATCGAGATTATGGGAATTCGTTTTTGGAGTTATTATTTTTGATAAGGATAAAACACGAAGTGATAAAGTTTATGGAACAGAAACAACAAACCATTTTTTACAGATTCTTATGAGTTTTCATATTTTGGTTTTTGAAGAAATGGTTTTGGTGGCTAAAAAAATGTGATGGTTACTTCAATAGAGGTCTATGGGTTAAAACTAAAAGGGACAATGATGATGTTGACTTGGTTGCTTCAACAATTCCACATGAATTGATTAATTATGAAAGAATTAAACACCTTGATTAATTATGAAATAATGAAACACCTTAATTAGTTATGAAAGAATTAAGAGTGTGGCAGAAATTGAATACTTAAATCATTATAAGAAGGAAAAGCTTTCAACACCTTGGTTGGTTAGGTTTCACAAGAAATCATGTGTTGAGGTGCAACTAGTCCTTTACGGAAAGAACATTATTGAGTTATATTATGCAAATTTGGACAGAAGAGTCTATTTTTCAGTGTAACATTGTTCGAGAAAGAAAAAAACTACAAAATTATAGCTGACACAGTGGCTGCAAACCTTAATCCACAAGTATAAGGACAAGAATACTGTTACAAGAAGAGAAGCCACAACAATTTCAGTTGGTTCATTGCTAGTGCTAACGTTTAGCTCTTATTTACAACTATCTACTACAAATGGAAAAGAGACGAAAGTTGTTAACATGATGCAAAAAGAGAGAGTGTGTTTGCAGCAGTTCTATCTTTAGTTTTTTACAGCTTGTCCTTAAGCTGTCTTCAAACGGGTAAGTATTGATATGATATTAGACATTTTAACAAATGCTAAAGAGAACCATACTAGAATAAATAGAAGAGAGTACTCAAGAGAAAATATTTTGGAGGATCATAGAGCGAGGATTAAAGCTTTATGTGTTATGTTCTTGGTGATAAGCGAGGAGAAATGTAACTCCTTATCATTGTCCCACTAGGTAACTTTATTTGTAGTAATTACATTTGAGTTACTTGATTTGTATTTCGTATAGATAGAGATTCTTCTTTATTGTAATGAGACACTAACAAAAAGCACAACACATATATAAAACATTGTTCTTTTACACATCTCATCTAATATCCATCATCGTTGGTTAAGTTATTTAATTATTCCATGATCAACTGAAAATTTAAAATTATTAACGAATAATTGTAAAATCCACTCTTAATTAAAAGAATGTGTGATGCCGAGTCACTAGTGTTATGTTTATCGGAGAATTCCTTGTACGATAGTATCTTGGGTCGTTCTTTATTGGGATGTGTTAGAATTTTAGGATCCTTTTCTGATTTTTTTTTGCTGTTGGTTTTAGATTATTTAAAACAAGAACACACAATTTGATTACCGAGTTTTTAACTGAAGTACCTTTCGGGTAGGATTTGTCTCTTACAAATTTCCACTATAAATTTGATGAATATTTACAAAGAATCAACTTTAAAGAAGGAATAGATTTAGAAAAATTACAATAGAACTAAAAATATTGTAAATCTCTCTCTTGGACGTTTTTCTTTTGTGTTACCTTTTTACCTACGAAGACATGTTGATTTTATATCACAAAATCACTAGGGTTTCCTCCTTTTGGACAATTGGGCAATCTTGGCCCAAACCAAAAAACTGCAACTAATATAATTGAGCCTTACTTGCCCAAAAGAAACAATGAGAATATATGGGGTTCATATTCTCTACCTTTCTCATTTTCGATTTGGGCCAGAAAATTTTCCGAGGCCCAATTATTTGTGTGTAGCTATCTCCTTACTCAGCTTCTGCATTCCTGACGTGATCCCTGCCTTGCAAACTCTACCTTGAAGATAATACAACCCATTGTTAAGTTTTCCAGATATTACCTTCTTATCGTCTTTATAACTGGAGTCCCAAATCACCTCCTTGATAACAACAACCTGATTTTTCCAATAACCCAAA
Organism: Pugionium cornutum; assembly: GCA_018901935.1. Classification (NCBI taxonomy): domain Eukaryota; kingdom Viridiplantae; phylum Streptophyta; class Magnoliopsida; order Brassicales; family Brassicaceae; genus Pugionium; species Pugionium cornutum. The sequence goes on from CM032164.1 coordinate 2,851,506, forward strand.
TGAAATCAAATTTTTACTCACCTTTGGCATGTATTTCACATCTTTGAGTATCACCATAGAGCCATATGAGTTCTGAATTCTAATACTCCATGTTCCTTTGATGTAGTTATGAGTGTTATTACCCATCAGAACTTTACCTCCATTGATTTCTTTGAAGTCAAACAAAACGTCTTTGTTCTGTGTGATGTGGTAAGAACTTCCTGAATCTATTACCCATTCCCTTGTGTCTTGAGTACTAGTTGTTAAGACCACTGGCTGAATAGGCTCTGCCATGTTAGCAAATTCTCCACGTTTCTTTCTTTGAGGACATTCTTTTTACCAATGCCCTTCATCTCCACAAATGAAACATCCTTTGTTGTTGTTATCAGATTGTTGCCTTGACTTAAATCTGCCCATGCTCTTCAATCGGCCTCCCCATGTGTCGTCATTATCAAACCGGTTGTTCGACCTATCCCTTGATTCCACATACAAACCTTCATCCTGAGAATTAGTTATTTTCCACTTTCGATTAGCTCCCTTTCCTTAGACTTAGCTGCTGTTGTGACCTCATTCAACTTTAAAGTATCTCTTCCATACTTCAGGATTTCCTTGAGTTGATCATACATGTTAGACATGGAACTTAGAAGTAGAATTGCTTGTATCTCTTCTGAAATTTCAACTTCTATGTTGTTGAGATCTATCACTAGCCTTAGAAAATCGTCTACATTGGTATCAATATTTTTGGAGTCATCCATCTTGAAAGTGTAGAACCTTAATTGTAGGTAGATCCGATTCGAAAGAGATTTCTCCATGTATAACTTGTTTAAGGTAGACCACATGGTTGTCGCTGTTTCACACTTAGAGATTTTCCTAAGTACATGATTCTCCACGTTCAAAACAATCAGATCCTTAGCCTTTTCAGATTTTTCAAACTTTACCGGATCAATCTGTGAGTTGCTGCCTTCTATGTCTTCTTTTGTCTCTTCACCATATTTACTTTTTGTAACCACTGAATCCTTAAACAACTTTTCATGTGTTAGGATATCTTTTAATCCTAAAACCCCAAAGTGAGCCATCATTCTCACTTTCCATAGAGAAAAGTTTCATGTCCCATCAAACCTGTTAACCTCAATTCGTGAACTCATCATTAGGTTTTCAAATCTGTTGTGCTTCTGAATTTTCCAACAACCCCAAAACTCATGTTTCCCAACACACCCCTTGTAATAAACCTCAACGATGTGATACCACTTATTAGGATTTTAGGATTCTTTCCTGATTGCCTTTGGTGTTGGTTTTGGATTGCTTAAAACAAGAACACACAATTTGATTATCGAGTTCCGAATTAAGGTACCTCTTGGGTAGGATCTGTGTCCTACAAAATTCCACTATAAATCTGATGAAGACTTATAAAGAATCAACTTTACAAAAAGAATAGACTTAGAAGAATTACAATACAACTAAACCTGTTGTAAATCTCTTTCTTCTCTCTTTTCTCTCTCTTTCCTCACGAATTCTCTCTCTTCTTTCTCTTGACGTTTTTCTTTTGTGCTGCCCTTTTACCTTCAAAGATATGTTGATTTTATATCACAAAATCACTAAGATTTCCTGATTTTGGACAATTGGGCAATTTTGGTCCAAACAAAAAAACTGCTACTAATATAATTGGCCTTACTTGCCCAAAAGAAACAATAAAAATATATGGGCTTCACAAGATGTAGTAGCTTCTACAATTCTCTTTTTTAGAACGCCATTTAGATTTTGTAATCATGGATCATGAAAAATGTCTTACTCCTATTAGTTTGAACTGTAAAGCATTGTGCACCCATTTTACGGGTTAGTAAGCTAATATATATATTGTTTTTTGTTAGTTGAGTTTTTTTTTATAATAATAGAATAGTTGACCGATACAAAAGTATATGTGATTATGAGTTCAAGTGGATTTATAAATATTTATTGTACCTCTCAATTTTGATTAAGGGTGATTGATCACTATTTTAATTATTATTGGGTTGTCTATCTACCAAAACTAATTGTCATTGGGCCTTCAAGTTGAAGGTTGGGCTCGTCGGCAAAGTTGAAGACGGAAACATCACGAAATGTGTCCTTGCTCGAGCTTTATATAGGGTCGTCGTCTTTGTGAGAACGCTGGGTTTTTTTTAAGTTCTGTAAGAAGTAATTTATCTTTGGCTCCTGACTTCATATTTTAGCACTTGTGAATTAATATAGCTTGAATTGGTAATCCAGTACCCTTACGGTATTTTTAGGGAGAAAATCTTATACTGTTCAATTCATTAAATCTTAAAAGAATAATCTGAGAAAATTACAACAAAGTTTAATCTAGACTACTAAATCCACACGAGGGATGATGAACCTCGTGATAAATCACAAACTTAGAGCTAAGAGGGCTGGTCTCAACTAGATTCTAAGCGCACAAGATTCTTAGAGAGAAAACTTGTTGGAAAAAAGTTCTACTTTATTAATATCAAAAAGGTTGTCGAACTACAATGTTGGAAGGAGCCTTATTAATATGCTCGACAACTTGACCTTCTAAGGTCGACTCAAAGAAAGAAAGGAAAGTTTACAAAAGTGCACAAATGGAAAATATACAAAAGTGCATAACCGAAAAAAGGACCTATTCCTAAAATGTCTTTGACTCAAAAATGTAAATAATCTAGATCCTACCCTGAAAAACAGAAAGAGGCATATATTCGAATTGAAACTTACCTTACTTACCTCACGGCCAAGAAATGGAAGGTGGCCATCCTTGTGGCATGCACGCGCCTTGCTCCTAGTCTTCGACTTGGAGTAGGGTTAGGAATCTTTTGGCCCTGACCTCTCTTGCCACTAAAGCCCAAGTCTCTGAAGTCTCTTGTATTGTTGAGAAGCCTTTGGACTCTTCTTTGCACTTCTGGCCCATTGTCCTTAGCCGATCTTCCTCTAGGAGCTTGTCGACTCATAAGTTGAACTTGTGGAAGAGTGCTCTTGATTTGCTCCTTGTCATTGCTCCTGGTGGCACTACTGGTGTAGAGACTTCCTCTAGATGCATGTCTTGAAGCTGGTAGCTTATCTAGTCCGAGTCTCCTTGTGTAGAAGTTGAAATGCTCGTGTACTCGGCTGGATCGGCTGTACCGGCTGGACTGCCTTCTGGACCGGCCAAATTGATCCTGGAGTCGGCGGCATCACCAAGGGGACCGGCGGTGTCATCCACGTTGCCACCAATTGTGCTAGAGGCTTGGGCCTCTCCGCCGGCAATGTTGATCGGTCCGGTCCTGTTGGTCGAGGGTCCGGTGGTACCGCTTGGGCCGGCAGACATGCCAAATGGCCCGGCTATCTCGGGCAAGCTTCCTGGTCGGCCAGTCTGGTCTCCTGGCCGGACATACGACCTGATGTCCTCATCAAGCTCCTTCCCCTTCAAAGGTCAAATTCCTCTTTCGCCTCTCATTTCTCAGTCACGTCAGATCTTATCCTTCCTTATAGTCAGATCTCCTTGTTCGTCTATCATTTCTCAGCCGCATCAGATCTTTCCCTTTTTTATTGTCAAATCTCCTTGTTCGTCTCTCATTTCTCAATCGCTTATGTCTTCCCTTTCGGCTCAGACTTGCATGAGTTTCTGTTTGCCATCCTTGTTTGCTTTAATCACATCTTATGTGAGTTCATTTGAGGTTTAATGACTTCCTCGTTTTTGTATCTGTGATTTGCTGCTCCTATAGAATATCTCAGCTTCCCCTGGATTTGATTTTTTTAGAGTAATGAATTAGAATGAGCCACATTCATCCCGTAATCACCCAAATGACCCCGTGTTATGCACGATTACTCAAATAAACCGAAACTTTGGTTAAAAGTATTGTAAACCATGATAACACGATTTATTTACAATGATGCCATTACATTTTAAAAAAAAAATCACTTATCTTGCAAACGTCGTATCTTTTTCACTTCATTAATGTTTTTTCAACTTTTCATAAATATTTTTGAAACTCTAAACTCTTTCATTATTTATGATTCACTTTTGATTTTTGAAACCCAAAACTCTTTCACCATTCTCGGCGATATTTTCGTGTTTTTCCATGTTTTTCTGTGTTTCTCCGTGTTCGTGTTCATTCTTGGTGACTTCCGGTGTTTCTTTGTATCCGGTGTTTTTTCTGTTGCGTTTTGCAGTCTTCGTGTTTGTTTTGAAGTTTCATTTTCGAGTTTTTCCATCGCAGCTACGTCGTCTCTTTCGTCTCAGCACTTGTCGTCTACTATCTTTGGTATATTTTTTATATTTTCCATCATGCATTGTGTAAAAATCATCTATTGTTATAAATTGATGTTTGTTGTAGATTTTATGACATATTACATTGTTTGTTGTAGATTTTATGAAACTCCGACACGAAATCCGGTAAGCTTTCATTCATTTAGATTCAAGTATATTTTTTGAATTTCGTGTATTTTGATGGCACACTTATTTATCTTTGATGATAAACTTATTTATAAATAATGACAGATTTATTTGCTCGTATTACTGTTGAATATTGGTAGAAGATTTAATCGATATTATTGGTGGATTTACAGAATTTTGTGAACAAGTTTATTGAAACATAATGTCTGATTTATTAAACATAATGCCTGATTTGGTGGAAAACTTATTAAAGATAGTGTTGACAGATTTATTGAAGATTTTACACTGGATAAACACTGTTGTTATATGCCATCCTAAAAAACCCAGCTGTGAACTCGGTGCACGCAAGTGTATCAACCTTTAACTTTGTATGTATCACAGCAACAACTGCATGAGGACAAAGAATCCTTAGAATCCAAAACTCACTGCAAGAACAAGTTTTTTCCAAAATATCTACGTGGTATGAACCCCCCCCCCCCCCAAGCTTGGTACGTATCTCAAACTCATTTTTATTGATACAACGTACATCAAAACCGGTTGACATCTCAAAAATTTTGGGAATAATTTCTTCAACTTTTGGCGCAAGTGGACTTGTAACGGAAGTTGACGTCTCTTGTCTTTTACTGAACCAACCAGTAAGTGTTGACCTTATATACTCGATTAGAGTTATAATCGAAAAACCACGAGCTTCACTCAGAATTGTATTCAATGATTCCGCCACATTACTTGTCATTATATTATATCGCAAGCCTTTAACTCGCACACGCAATATCAATTTTCTTTATTTCATTGAAATGCGAGTAAAATTCTGGCAAATTATACGCTTTTGCTGCCCTGGATACAAGGTATCTTAAGTGTTTCTTCTGAAATATTGTTTGTAGTTGCAGATGTAAGACGCAAGCGCAATATTGCTTTTTGATAGACTTGTCCATTTAAAAGAAACAATTATTAGCGTTTATGTAACACTAAATAATTCAAAATATACTAACACATCTGAAATAGCATTATAATATACTAGGAGTGCATCTATTTCGAAGAAGTAAATATATTTTCTGCAACATAATCTTGTATCAGTCATGAAATAACCCTTAATTTTCAATTACCAACATAACAAATATTATAACCAAAATATTACCTTGTGCAATCCTGAGTAGATGAAGTTATGGCGATCTGACATGAAAACTGTATCCTCCTCATCGGGGACCACTACCAAAAATTTCTGAAAAAACAATCCCATGACTTATCGTTCTCCCCGTCGAAAATACCAAAATCCAATGGATAGATTTGGTAATTACCATCCTCGGCACTAGTGGTGAAAACAACCATCATATTTTCCTTTTAGAAGTGTGCCGCTGATTATAATTACTTTGCGCATGTATGTATAGCCTACCACACTTGCTCCGAAAGCGAATAAAAAATACTTAAATCGATCACCAATATCCTCATCATATGATGTCTCTTGACCAACTATAGAACCTGGATTTGCGGCACCAACTCTTGAAGGTAAGATGTAAGTAAACGATAAAATTTTATGTTTGATCCTTTCGAAAATTCAGATACAACTTCTCTTGATCTCCATGGTTTCCAGTATGATACTAGCACATCATATTTTTTACGCATCATATCATGAAGCTCATTTGGTCGTGGCCCTGCTCCCCGACCATTAAACCTTGTGCTCATCATTCCAACAATTACGGATGATGTTGCTAATCCCTGGAACCCACCTCTATATACACTCTACACAAATGGTCAAGTCTTGCTTTCCTAACCTGGAACCAACCACAACCCTCAACCTTTACGGCATAGACGTGCCATGGACATCCATGTCTGTTACATTTCAGTGTAACTCTTTGTGGATTAGATCGTGTTGTACGATAATGAAATTTTTGGTTGAATGCATACAAAACCATATGTAGTTTAAAGGCATCTTAGTCATGGAATATCATTCCAACGTAGACCTCACTCCCACTGTTATTAAAACAATCAGCTGCAAAATAATTAGCTTGTAACAATTCAAGTGAAGGAATAACAAACACATTACCACATTCTCATATGAACAATTATTATACTGCTACAAATTATTATACCGCTAACAATTAGTATAGCAGTAAATCGTTTGAATAACACAGGCGCAGATAGCGAATACAAATATTTTTAGCAGGGTAACTAGTTTGTTATCGGTTATTCAATTGAAAACATTATTTTATTAAATGGCTAAAAACATTATTACATGGTTAATAACTTATTTATGTGTAGCAGATACCTTTTGAAGTTGAATCCTCAAACGGGTCAGTGCCTTGAACCGAGGAATTGTCCTGCCGACTCGGTTGACCTATTTCCAAATTGAAGTAGTTATCAACTTCCTTTCTTTTCCCCTTATCGATTATACTTGCTGGAATAAATTCTTGTGCGTTTGTGGTTGAACATCTCTGAGAATATGAACAGTTAGAAAATTTAATCAAAAGTAGTTTGTATAGCTAATATTTTTGTGTTATTCAAAAATCTATTGGAATTACCGACTGCATAAAAATTTGTTGTTATACGGTCTTGATCCATATGACTTGCATCTCCAAATTCAATTGCTTGTGATGTGTTGTTGTCATCTTCATCTAACCGAATGATAACATCATCATGACCGGTGGCCACATCATCCATAACACATAACTCACTCGATGAACCAGACGACGATTGAGTATTCATTACGGGATCTATGACATCGTTTGTAGATACTACTCCACTTAACACAAGATGGACTTTTTTTATAACAGCCATTTCTTCAGCTGAATATATTGCCTCCAAGACTCTTTGACTTGTATGTATAACACCACATGCCATCAAATCTAAATGCAAACCAGCTTATTATAGAAATCATGAAAATATCAGATATTTTCTATTTTAACGTCTAACAAAAATGGTACCCCGGTAACCTTTGGTTTGGTTGTCTAAAGCCTTTTGCAATTCATGTATTGCGTTTGAATTCACGTCACTTGTAAAATTACCTTTTTTATAAAACTTGTATCTCTCACCTTGATACAATCCCACGGTAACGCACAACGTTAGTTCTTCAGCCTGAACTCGTATAGACATGAAAATTTTCACATCCTCGTTGCTTGTTATATCGATTGGAGGATGTTGTGTACCATTTGCCACCAGCAACCACTCCGGAGATTGGTATGTTAAAGCGATAGGTGTATGGTTATCAATGTCATATAGACTTCTCACTAACACCATGAGGGATGTGTATGTTTGATTTTCTTGGAGCTTTATCCCATAATTTATGGATCCTGCTTCACTTTTAAAAACCCAATGTCCACCTTCACCTCTCTCCCAAACACTACGTACGAGATTCACAAGACGAACCATCACTAAATCTCATTTTAACAGTTTAAAAAATTATTATACTGTTACAAATAGTTATAAACCGAGAAATATCATGTTCATCACCAACAAGAATAACATGCAAAGATACCTAGAAGCTTAGCTTTGAATATGCATATAACGCTTTAAAACCATATTTAGAAGGATTTTTTAAATAAAAAAACATTACTACATGACAAAATGGTTGGTGAAAAGCACTACTACGGGACATAGCTCTCTCGATCTTAAATGACACCATTTATATGGAAAATTAAGAATCTTAAACTAACCTTCGAATTATTTTTCATAAATGTTACCTGGAAGACTTGCAATTTATTTCAAAACACCCGCCCGATCGGGAATGTAGGATAGTGCTTGGTATCGCAAATGCTGTGTAACCCAGAAAAAGTTACTCTCCTTTAGGTTGATATATTAATGGCAATTCTTTTACAGGTGATAAAACAATATATACTCACTTAACTTCATGTATAACACATACGTACATCGATATTATATATATTTACCAAAAATATATTCCAAATCCTTCATTTAATGCTTCTTCGGCTATGATATCTTGTTAGATATCGCCTACCATGAACCCTAACCTAAATGTCAGAGAGGTACTGTTCACGTAGTCATTGTCACTGAGTTGGTAATCACGAAGATCGGTAATTTATCTCTTCCGCGCTACAGTGAAATTAGTTATTTGAATCTCATGTCTATATCGCTAATTTTTTGAAAGTTTTGGTCTATACAACTAATTAATCAAAAAGAATTCAAACCCTTTTTTATTTTTTATTGATTCCTATTATTTATTCCTTTTCATTAATGATGTTTGTCTCAATCACCATGTTTGAGTAGTTTTGTGGTAGGTGTAGTGATGACAATGTTCAAATCCATAATCTTTCAAATATTTGGAGTGCCTAGAGTGGTGATAAGTGATAGAGGTTCTCATTTCATTAGTCAGGGTTTTCAAGAAAATTTTGAGTAAGCATGGGTGTTCAGTATCGATTGACAACTCGTTATCACTCGCATACAAGTGAAAAAGTTGAAGTCTCCAACAGAAAAATCAAGAAAATACTAGAGAAGACAGATTAAAAGACTCGCAAGGACTAGACTTCAAAGTTAGACGATGCTCTATGCGTGTACAAGAATGCGTTCAAGAAACCGCATGGAATGACACCATTCCATCTACTATATTGAAAAACATGTCATCTTCCGGTTAAGTTAGAGCATAAGGAAACTTTTAGGTCGTGAAACTGATGAATTTCGACAGTAAGTCAGCTGCTGAGAGGCGATTTTGCAGTTAGCGCAGTTATGGATCAAAGAAAAGACAAGAAATTTCATGTTATCTATTATGCCATCGGAACATTAGATGCTGCACAAAATAACTATGTTACTACAGAATAGGAGTTATAGCGGGGTTCGCTACTTCTGCGCATTCGTATTTTCGTGACATTGCTAATCATCTCACTGTAGAAGAGAAACCTGAAGAATTTACGGGTTATGCTAAGAAAAAGGTCTTGCACAAAATCAAGCGAGGGACTAACCATACTTTTACAAGCATTGTTCCAATGGAATTTAGCGGAGATGTGTACCTGAATCAAATGTTCAAGATGTGTTGCATCATTTTCATGGGTCTATATATGGTGGTTACTTTACCACATTCAAAACCATCTGCAAGGTTTTTCTAGCAGGTTTTTGGTTACCGACGATGTTGAAATACACTCACTAGTTTATTTGCGGTGTGACACGTGCCAAAGGAAAGTAAATATCATTAAGCAACATGATATACCACAAAATTTCATCCTAGAAGTAGATGTTTTTTACTGTAGGGGTCTCGATTTCATGGGATCATTTCCTCCATCATATCAAAGAAAGTTCATCTTAGTTGTAGTGGATTTCGTCTCCAAATGGATTGAGGCGACTGCTATTCCAACAAATGATGCTTCAGTACTGATGACGATATTCAAATCCATAATCTTTCCAGGATTTGGAGTGCATAGAGTGGTGATCAGTGACAGAGATTTCCATTTCATCAGTAAGGTTTTCGAGAAACTTTTGAGAAAGCATGGTGTTCAGCATCGGGTGGCAATTCTTTGTCTCCCCATAGACGAGTGGAAAAGTTGACGTTTGTAACAGAAAAATCAAGGAAATACTAGAGAAGGCAGTTAAAAAGACTCGCAAGGACTAGTTTGCAAAGTTAGACAATGCGCTATGCGTTTACAAAATTGCGTTCAAAAAACTGCTTGGAATGACATCATTCCATCTGCTATATGGAAAAGCGTATCATCTTCTGGTTGAGTTAGAGCATAAGATAGCTTAGGTAGTGAAAATTATGAATTTTGTTATTAAGTCAGCTGCAGAGAGTGATTTCACAGTTAGAGTAGTTTTGGATCAAAGAAAGGACACAAAATTTGCATGCTATCTATTATGCCAGCAGAACATTGGATGATGTACAAAAATGCTACTACAGAAAAGGAGTTCTCGCAGTAATGTTGGCTTTTGAGAAGTTTGGTCGTATCTGGTTAGTTCTAAAGTTGTGGTGTATACGGATCACTTTGCTTTGAAGTATTTGATGTAGGAAAAGATGCAAAACATCATTTTTGTGGTAGATTCTCTTTCTGCAAGAGTTTGACATCAAGGTTAAGGATAAGAAAAGAGTTGAGAATGGCGTAGCAGTTCATCTTTCAAGGATTAGGATCAAAGAAAAGGTCCCGACCAATGACAAAATGTCTGAGGAAAATGTTGACATGATTAAGGCAAAACTTTGATGCCCAAACATGGCGTCGATGGACACTAGCTTGGGTGTCGATTGACACCCAACCCATGATAGCGCACAAACGACAGAAGATGATGATTTGGCATAATTTTCATGGGTCTATATATGGTGATCACTTTGCCACATTCAAAACCATCTCCAAGGTTTTGCAGGCAGTGTTTTGGTTGTCGATAATGTTCAAGTACGCTCACTGGTTTATTTGCAGTGTAATGCATGCCAGACAAAAGCAAAGATTAGTAAGCGACATGATGTACCACATCACTTCATCATAAACGTAGAAGTTTTTGAATGTAGGGGTCTCGATTTAACAGCATCATTTCCTTCTTCATATGGGAAAAAATACATCTTAGTTGTAGTGGATTTCGTTTCCAAGTGGATTGAGGCGACTGCTAATCCAACAATGATGCTTCAGTAGTGATGCCGAATGGTGTTCAAATTTGCTTATGGGTTTATTCGCAGTGTGATGGGTACCAAAGGAAAGGAAAGATCAATAAGCGACATGATATGCCAAAAAACTTCATCTTAGACGTAGATGTTTTTGACTATTGGGGCTTCAATTTCGTGGGACCATTATGTATTCATGTGGATTGAGGTCATTGCTATTCCAACAAATGATGCTTCAGTAGTGATGAAGATGCTCAAATCCATAATATTTCCAAGATTTGGAGTGACTAGGGTTGTGATCAGTGACAGAGGTTCTCAATTTATCAGTAAGGTTTTTGAGAAACTCCTGAGAAGGCATGATGTTTAGCTTCGAGTGGCAACTCATTATCACCTGTAGATGAGTGAACAAGTTCAAATCTCCAATAGACATATTAATAAAATACTAGAGAAGATAGTTCAAAAGACTCGCAAAGGCTGGTCCACAAAGTTAGAGGAAACGCTATGCATGTACAAGACTGCTTTCAAGACACCACTCGGAATGACACCATTCCATCTGCTATATAAAAAAATGTGTCATCTTCCAATTGAATTAGAGCATAAGGTGGCTTAGATAGTGAAAATGATGAATTTCGATATTAAGTCAACTCCAGAGAGGTGATTTCACAGTTAGAGTTTTTTCGATCAAATAAAGGACAAGAAACTTTATGCTATCTATTATGCCAGAAGAACATTGGATGATCCACAAAAACCTATGCTGCTACAGAAAAGGAGTTGCAAGCAGTAGTGTTTGTTTTTGAGAAGTTTTTGTCGTATCTGGTTGGTTCTAAGGTTGTGGTGCATACTTATCATTTTTCTTTGAAGTATTTGATGTAGAAAAAGATGCAAAACCTCATTTTTTGCGCTGGATTCTCTTACTAAAAGAGTTTGACATCAAAGTTAAGGATAAGAAAATTGTTCAACGGTGTAGCACACCATCTTTCAAGGATTAAGATCAAATAAAAGGTTCCGATCAAAAAATAATTGCTTAAAGAAAATATTGACATGATCGAAGAAAATATTTGCTGTCCAAACATGGTGTCTACAGACACTAGGTTTGATGTCGATTGTCACCCAACCCAGTACAGCCCACAAACGACAAAAGATGATGATTTTTTGGAATAATTCAATATTGTGGCGGGTATCACTACTTTTGTGCATATGTGGTTTTTTCACATTGCTAATTATCTAACTAGAGAAATACCTGACGAGATACCTGCTAAGAAAAAAGGTTCTTGCGCGAAATCAATCAATATTTTTGGGGCAAACCATACATGTACAAGCATTTTTCTGATGGGATTTACCATAAATGTCTACGAGAATCAAAGGTTCAATTTCGTAGAACCATTCACTACAAAAAAACAGTCATTTTAGCACTTTTTTTTGCGACTACATCTGTGGTCTAAAAAATGCAACTAATATGCAACTAATTTGCAAGTACATGAGTGTAATCGCAAATTAGACACATTTTGGGACTAAATGATAGTGTCGCATATTGGTCATATGTTTGCAACCAATATGCAATCACATTGCGACTCAACACTGTGGTGGCATATTAGTCGCAAAAGGACGACCAATATGCGACCATAAGCTAGTAGCTTAAATGTAGTTAAAAGTGGCACTTCAGTCTCAGTGTGGTGGCTATATTATAATGTGGAACACATGTGCGGAAGTAATTATTTCGTGATACTACATCGACTGATGAGTATAGTAATCATCACGAGGAAGGCTATAATAATATGGAAAAACCTAATTCGGAGGCCAAAATTTTTTCAAACATATTATAAGCTGCAAAAAATCTATTGTATAGTGGTTGCCATGAAAGACACTCGCAATTATCTTTACCTGCCTGGTTTATGAAGATTAACTCTAATTTTAAAATTGCTAAAAAATGCATGGACTTGTGGGCAGAGCTGACTGAATATTTGCTCGAATAAAATCAGGCGACGAATACATATTATGAAACCGAAAAACTGAGTCGAAATATAGTTCTCTTTTATACAATAGATGTGTATATTCACAATTGTATGATATTTTGGAAAGAAGATGAAAAATGGGAAAAATGTAAATTTTTCTATTCATCATAATATAAGCCTAGTGATGATAGGACGAAAATACCATTCATTCGTATGTGGTATTTTCCTATAGTTGACTGAATATGTGGTCTCATTTTGGTCACAAAGTTTATGACCAAAATGCGACTACATTTTAATAAAATTATTTAGTTTTTAATAAAATAAAATAATATGGTTGCATTTTGTTCACAAATATAAATTTGTGACCACCTTATAGTATTGGCAAAAGGATTGCAAAATTTGTTATTTATGCGTAGTGGCATATTAGTCGTAAAATTTGGGACAAGCTCACAATCACAAATGTGATCGCAAATTTCACAAATATTTATGTGATCGCATTTTGGTTGCAAAATAGCGACCAATATGCGACTAAATTTTTGCAACGCTTAATTTCTGACCACCTTGTGTGGTCGTAAATTGGTTAAATATATGCAATATGCGCCAAATTTACGAATACAATCGTGGTCGCAAGACAGCTGTTTTCTTGTAGTGATTTCCTTCATCATACGGGAAAAAGTACATCTTAGTTGCATCCATAATATTTCCAAGATTTGGAGTGGATAGAGTGGTGATCAGTGATAGAGGTTCTCATTTCATCAGTAAGGTTTTCGATAAGCTCCTGAGAAAGCATGGTGTTCAACATGGAGCGGCAACTCCTTAGCACTCCTAGACGAGTAAACAAGTTGAAGTCTCCAACAGAAAAATTAAGAAAATACTAGAGAAGATAATTGGAAAGACATGGAAGGACTGGTCCATAAACTTAGATGATGCGCTATGCGTGTACAAGACTGTGTTCAAGACACCGCCTGGAATGACAACATTCCATCTTGTATACGGAAAAGTGTGTCATCTTCCGGTTGAGTTAGAGCATAAGGCAGCTTAGACAGTGAAAATGATGAATTTCAACATTAAGTCAGTTGCATACAGGAGATTGATTCAACTCAATGAGCACAATGAAATTCAATATCATGCATATGAGAACTCTATGATCTAGATAGAGCACAAAAAGCATATCATGATAAAAATATTATCGCTCGTCATTTTGAACCAAATGACCATGTACTTCTATACAATTCTCGTTTACAACTGTTTCCTAGAGAAGTTTGTACTCATTGGTGAAGTACTTTCATCATCAATGAGGTCCGACCATATGGATCTGTTGTCTTATTTGATCCTGGAGACAAAGAGTTTTCAGTGAACAGTCAACTCCTAAAGCATTATTGGGCTAACACCGATATTCTGGATGGACACATTATTCCATTAATCGGATCCGCCAGCTGCCTTAGTCCATATAAAGTTAAGTTAATGATTGAAAATAAGCGATTACTAGGAGGCAACCCACTTGTGAGAATATTTTTTATTTTGTTTTTTGTGTTATCTATTGTTGGTTTTAATCCAAAAAAAGGAGACGTTTGTGTCGACGGAAACCACTCAGCAATGTCAATTTACACCATACTCGTGAGATGAAAGAGAATTGAGCATCAATATTTTGGTGTCGAGGTCACTATGTTGTGGTGTCGAGCTTCAACGTATTAGAATCGAACAAACCACAATGTCGACGGACACCACACATTGAAACCGATCAACACCAATACCCAGGTAAGTTTTCTTTTAAAATCTGAACCTCTCTCTCTCTCCAAAATTAACTTCTTTTCTATTAAACCATAAAAGCTCTTAATAACTTTGATTTTCATATTTTTCTCAATTCTTAACGGATTTGAGTGATTTAAAAGCCTAACTTGTGTGGATTTTTGTTTCTACCCATCCCTCTCATTCACTTGTTCGATATCTGAGGTATGTAACCTCAATCTCCCAATTTCAGTTTGAAAATTAGGGTTATAGTAATTTGAATTTCGCTTAGATGTTTCATGGAATTATGCCTTTCTAGGTTGTTTAGAAGCAATTTCAGCCCTATTGTTGAGTTTCTATGCAAGTTATTCAAGTTTTTAGACTATTTGAATCGATAAAAAAAATTCATGGGCACTCATATTGATGAGAAAGTATGGATGAATTTGGAGATGATGATTGATGATTATGTTGTTTTGATGATGTGATTATATTGGAGTCATGCAATTTTTGAGAGATTTTGATGTTCAGATTCATGATTAATCTTGTTTTGACAAATTTTTCGGTGTTTGCTCTTTTGTTTTATTTTTCAGATGACTGGAAAAACTACACAACATAATGTAGGAAAGAAGAGGACAACAACCGATTGAGATGAACCACTGGTTGAGTAACCAAGCGAGATTGGACAATCTTCTAATGTGCCATCTCGGTTCTCATTGCCAAGGAAAGAAAAGATTAAGATCAAAGATCCAATTGGAGATTAGGACCAGATGCTTGAAGAGGTTACACATTTTGATGTATGTGTGAGATGAGCAATTCAAGAGACATGGGATGAGTATGACACTCTATTCTACAATACTTGGCTCCATGTGGAGATCTTGCCTACTTGTTTGCTTTGTAAGCAAGCAGTTTTAGAGAATGGGAATCAATCACAAGGTTGCAGAATGTTTACAAAGAATGGGTTTGGATACAATAGAAAAAACGTATAACAAGCTATATCCAGATTTGGTCAGACAATTCTTGGTGATAGTGAGAGTTTACCTAACGAGGTTACAAGTAGGCTTCTGCAGGTACTCTTACCTTCACGTCTCGTGGGATGCGCTATCCTTTGCCTTTTTGGAGCTTGTGTAGCCTTTATGGGTTTCATGAGCGTGCGGAGGAAGAGAATTTCTCCTAAGAAGTTCCCAGATGCTAATGTGTTTTGCTCTAATTTCGTTACTAGAACCTACAATTCAAAAACTAGTACACAATCCGATATTCGTCATCATGTTTGTGATACTTGGGCAAGATAACTGGAAAGACGTTGTTGTGTAAAAGTGAAGTGGGAAAGATTGGAGTTCAGAAGTTGATTCTCCTTCATTTTGTTGTTGGCCATTTGGTTGTGGATGACTACAATTATAAATATCTAGTTGCGCATCAGTACAATCTGAGTGTTGTGTTTGCTAATCATTTAGTTTATCTGAAGATGAAGCCTTTCAAGGGAAAGGTCATAAGGAAAAAGATGAATTTGTTGGGAGTTTTCTTAATCCAATTTCTGAGTACTTCTGGTTTGATTTCTCCATTTTGAGAGTTGAAAATCATTCTTTGTGAGAAACATCTCAAGAATTCTTTCATGTTCAGATCTGATTGGCAGTATATGTTCCGCACTAATAGGAATGAATATCTGATTCAACTACCTCAACACAAGTACACATACATTGCTACGCAGTTCGATCTCTATTTTTGATCTCCACCGAGTTTTATGGTTGTTGTACCTAGGTGTCGACGTCATCGAGAAGCTACGACTCAGGCTGCTCTGACTGAGAGAGAGGATGAGCGAGTTGCTGAATTTTTGGATCTTGCTTGAGATGCCACTACACATGCTTCCGAGAGCCTTCTTCCTAAAAATTTCAGCAAGTTTATGCTATCACTTGATCCCGCATTTAATAACCAGGATTCTGTGAACAGGTGGTAGGTGGTTGGTTGTCAATAGTAAGAAGGAAAGTTATGGGCTGAGATTTCTTGTATACTCAGATCTGATGTTTAGGAGAATCGAGTTCCACCACCGAGAGCAGCTCCACACGCAACAAATATGGTTGTTGAGCCATCTCATACCTTTTGCTCCCGCAGTTCTACTCCATCTATTTAGTTTCCGTCTGGGTTACCATTCTCTATGTTTTCTTTGCCTTTTTTTTGTTTGATCTTATGTCTTTATTTCTGATCTTTTGTCTTGATCACACTAGGGACAGTGTTGGTTAAATCTGGTGGAGGAAAATACTTATATATCTATATATATATATATATATATTCCTTTGTTTTTAGTTATTTTTATGTTTTTCTTGAGTCAAATTTGATTTATTGAGTCAAAATTGATTGGAAACGCAATATTTTTTTGGTTTATTGTGTTGATTATTTCATCTGAGTGAGCATTGTTACATAAGAAGTTTAGATCCGAGTAATGAAAAACCAAGGGCTGACGAGTTAACTAAAGACGGTAATATTTCTAGCAGGATCCACAAAGCCCAAACTAATTTATGAGCTCTTCTTTTTACCTCATGGATGTGACTGTTGTTTATAAAGTTTGACTATTTGTTCATATTTGACAAATCCAATCTGTGAAAAGAAAAAAAAGTATTGTTCTCCGTGATTCGAAGTTTAAAAAAAATGGAAAAGATGAAATGGTTTTATTTTACTTTGAAAGAAATAATCACATCAAGGTTGGAAGTGTGGGTACAAAAAATTCTCGTAATACGATTATTCGCCTATACATTTGATAAGAGCAAAAAAGAAAAAGAAATAAAAAAGAGACGATGAGAAAATAATAAGTATGGGGGAAAAGAGTACCGAAAATGTTGTATGGTTGATTTTTCATGGTATTGTACAAGAATTAGTCTAGAAAGTTCTAGCATTGAGATCATAGATGCGACGGAGCGATGAAGGCTTATGGGAAATATTGAGAAATTTTGTGTTAAATGGGAGATTGCGATTGTCTATGGAGAAATACATAGTGATTCGATTTAGTTTGGTCTTGTAGCATGTAGATTATAAATTGAGTGGTTATTGCAGTGTTCCAAAGAAAATGTGAGTTTCCACGTTTTCAAATGTTTTCCACAGGTTTAGTTTTATGTTTTGCTGAGGGCAAGCAAAGGCCAAGTCTAGAAGAGTTGATATACTATGGTTTTTACCAGTTTTTAACATGGTATGTGTTGTGTTATCAAATCTCTTTAGCGTTTTTGGAGTTTTTTCATAGTGTTTATAGATTTTTGTATGAGTTTGGCTAATTTGAAGCATTTGGGACATTTTGGAGACAAACTGAACGAAGACAAAACAAAGAACATATGAAGCAGAACTTTATACATGATTTTTCACTGGTGTCTATTGGCACCACGGCTGGGTGTCAGTTGACACTCCCAGCGAGTTCACTTGTTTGTGGCTTCTTACGTTCATGCACCTTTAAAACCAAAATAAGCACAATTAGAAATCAAAAGAAAAAAAATAAACACTTAGTCTCTAAGTGATTCAAATTTATAATAGCTCTTATTTTCTTCCTTTTTAACGATGCCAAAAACTTGATAGAAGATAATTTTTATTCCAAATATAACTCCAAGTGCAGAGCAATCGAAGTAGTAATTCAGGATATCAAATCCACAAACAAGATAGAAGAACACATTAAAAATACAAGAAACACTAAAAGTTAAGGAATTCGAACTAGGGTTTTGTTTTGTTTGATAACTAATGGAATGTAAATTGATACAAATAACAAAACGATAAGATTAAATTATAATCAAAACATATGGACAATGGGTAAGACAATGGACTCGGGATGATTATCCGCTAACAAACGATGTTTAGATGCTCAATCAAATACATTTCTAAGACATAGAATACTTCCTAATAAACTAGTACACTATCGTGACACTAGTCTATTTGTCAAAATTGATTAATCAAATCTTTTGTACCGTAATCAATTGACTAGTAATCATTGAGTTCAAATCAATTTTAGTCTACTAATCATCTTAAACATCAATTATCATTGGTTAAAATATAAAAAACATGATTACATTTCACCTATATATTTTCCAGCCACTCTCAAATAACTAAATTAACATGAGAGAACAATAAAAAGACACCCTAGGACTCTTAAAATGCAAAACAAGATAAAGTGACACTCAAATATATGAAATGAGACGAAATAGTGTAAGATAGGAATGAAACAAAAAAAATCAAGAGTTAAAACCATGTAAAATATACATTTATATTGAGCATTGTAGACGTCAACACAAAAGAGAGAGAGAACTTTTAACAAATGAGTTTTGGGATAAGAGAGCAAACAAAGGAGTTAAATGGTTTTTTGAGAGGATCCAAGATTGGGTTATGATTTTGTGAATGTCTGAGAATAGATTAACAAGCCAGTGTGTATCTTGAACTTGTTAAACATTATTTTAGGTGACACTTGTAGTGCATTTAAAATATTGGTCAGTAATATATTTATGTAGAGAAAATCTCATGTGCTACTCTCTCTTACGTAGTTAGTGTCGATAGGTTTTGCATTTATAGATTAGTCTCAATACGCAAATAAGTTTAGTTTTGTAGATGATTATTCCTTTTAAAAACTGGATTATATGCAATAAGATGTTGAAGTATTGGTTGCTGAATGTTATTAATAAGAAAATCAATGATAGTATACTATCAAAATAATATTGAAATGTTGGGTGCTTTGCATAAGAGATTCAAGGTTAGTAATCTGCAAAGGAGATGTAGGAGATTGAACAGGTTGTGATGAATCTCAAGCAAGGAAAACTTGATCTTTTGACATAGTACACTAAGAAGAGACTCTATGGGAACAACTAGCTAATACCAAGTCTAACTCAGTGAAAAATATGGATGTGATCATGTTAAAAAGATTCTTGATGATGTTGAAACGAGTCGTATCATTCAGTTCTTTATTTAATTATATGATACTTTCAACAATATTCGTGGTCAGATTTTTAATATGAAACCTATGCCTGGATGGAATGAGATTTAGTACATCTTGGATCAAGATGAGAATAGGTGGATGCACGAAGCATGCTGTTGGTAAAAGGCCCAGTTCTTCCAAGTTCTTTTGGGCCAGAAGAGAGCCCAAAGGTAGGTAAACCCTAATGAGTATTTAACGAGTATAAATACATCACAAAATTAGGTTTTCTAGTAGCACCAAAAGGAAAAACGCCCAGGGGAGAGAGAAGAGAGAGAATTCGTGAGGAGAGAGAGAGGAGAGAGAGAGAAGAGAGAGATTTATAACATGTTTGGTTGTATTGTAATTCTCCTAAGTCTATTTTTTTCTCTAAAGTTGCTTCATTATAAAAGGGTTTATCAGATTTATAGTAAATTTTGTAGGAGACAAATCCTACCCGAGAGGTACCTTAAGTGGGAACTCGGTAATCAAAGTTTGTGTCTTTATTTCTAAGCAATCCAAAACCAACACCAAAGGAAATCAAAAAGGATCCTAAAATCCTAATAAGTGGTATCAGAGCTTCCAGGTTTATTGCAAGGGGTGTGTTGGGAAACAGAGATTTTGGAGTTGCTAGGAAATTCAGAATCACAAGAGATTTGAATACATAATGATGAGTTCAAGGATTGAGGTTGACAGGTTTGATGGGACATGAGACTTTTCTCTATGAAAAGTGAGAATGATGGCTCACTTTGGGGTTTTAGGGTTGAAAGATATCCTAACAAATGAAAAGCTACTCAAGAATCCAGTGGTTACAAAAGGTAAATCTGGTGAAGAGGCAAAAGGAGGCATAGAAGGCAGCTAACAGATTGATCCGGTAAAGTTTGAAAAATCAGAAAATACTAAAGATCTGATTGTTTTAAACGTGGAGAATCAGGTGCTCAGGAAAATCTCTAAGTGTGAGACAGTGACAGCCATGTGGTATATCCTAAACAAGTTATACATGGAGACATCTCTTCCGAATCAGATATACCTATAGTTGAGGTTCTACACTTTCAAGATGGATGACTCCAAAAACATTGATACCAATGTAGACGACTTTCTAAGGCTGGTGACAGATCTCAACAACATAGGAGTTAAAATTTCAGAAGAGGTACAAACAATTCTACTTCTAAGTTCTTTGTCTAACAGGTATGATCAACTCAAGGAAACCTTAAAGTATGGGAGAGATACTTTAAAGTTGAACGAGGTCACAACAGCAGCTAAGTCTAAGGAAAGGGAGCTAATCGAAAGTGGAAAGGTAACAAATTCTCAGGATGTAGGTTTATATGTATAATCAAGGGGTAGGTCGAACAACCGGTTCGATAATGACAACACATGGGGAGGCCGATCAAAGAGCAGAGGCAAGTCAAGGCAACAATCTGATAACAACAACAAAGGATGTTTCATATGTGGAGATGAAGGGCATTGGAAAAGAAATTGTCCTAAGAGAAAGAAACGTGCAGAATCTGCTAACATAGTAGAGCCTATTCAGCCAGTGGTCTTAACATCCAGTACTGAAGACACAAGAGAATGGATAATGAATTCAGGGAGTTCCTACCACATCACACAAAACAAAGATGTTCTGTTTGATTTCAAAGAAATCAATGGAGGTAAAGTTCTGATGGCTAATAATACTCATAACAACATCAAAGGAACAGGGAGTATTAGAATTCAGAACTCAGATGGTTCTATGGTGATACTCAAAGATGTGAAATATATGCCAGAGGTGAGTAGGAATTTGATTTCATTTGGGTTGTTGGAAAAATCAGGTTGTTGTTATCAAGGTGGTGATTTGGGACTGCAGTTTTATAAAAACGGCAAGAAGGTAATATCTGGTAAACTCAACAACGTGTTGTATTATCTTCAAGGTAGAGTTTGCAGAGCATGGATCAGGTTAGGAACGAAGAAGCTGAGTAAGGAGATAGCTACACACAAAGTCGAATTAATGGATAGACAGTCAAAGAAAGTGACTTTCAGTGAGAATCTAATTCAAGGACCTACACCGAATGGTTTTAAGGCATGTTCAACTGTTCAAGGTGGAGAATTTTCTGATGAAATCTCCAGAGAAATTGTAGCACAACAGAATATGGTAGATGTTGTTGCTAAAACTCACAAGGAAAATGTTTCACAAGGATTACAGAAATTCAGGATTGGAAAAGGGAGTTTGAGCATGGAAGCCAAGGTAAGCTTTCTGTATAAAGCTTTGCAGATATTAGGAACTGACAGGTTCCACAATATTGTTGCTAAAGACGGTGTGATTCTACCTAAAATTTAGCTAAGCAAAGTTCCAGAAACCCTAGCTAGCAAAGATATATTTGATTTGAATTCGCAGCTTTGCCGTGAATTTCTCAAGAGCCTCTAAAGAAGGAGAGGACCTCCTAAGAATATCATTGTAGTTGTCTCGACCTCGCAGAGACAAAGTGAGAAACAAGTTAGTTTCAGGGTATATTTAAAACAGTGACAGAATCAGAATTTACCTAGGAGGATGGGTGCGAGGGGAAAAGCAACAGGAAACATCTCTTAAGGTAAAGCTCGCCGGAAAAGTGGCCGGAATAGGTCACCGGAAAGTTGTCGGAGCATGGCGGCGCATGTGGGTGCGTGGGCGGCGCGTGGGCGGCGTGTGGTGGTGTGTGGGCTTCACGTGCCCGCGGGAAGAAAAAAAAAGAATAAAGGTTGGGCCAAAGAAAAAACGGTGGGCCCAAATAAGAAATGGAAGAAGGTGGAGAATTGTTAGTAAAAGATCCAGTTTTTCCAAGTTCTTTTGGGCCAGAAGAGAGCCCAAAGGTAGGTAAACCCTAATGAGTATTTAACGAGTATAAATACATCATAAAATTAGGTTTTCTAGTAGCACCAAAAGGAAAAACGCCCAGGGGAGAGAGAAGAGAGAGAATTCGTGAGGAGAGAGAGGAGTGAGAGAAGAGAGAGATTTACAACAGGTTTGGTTGTATTGTAATTCTTCTAAGTCTATTTTTTTCTAAAGTTGTTTTATTGTAAAAAGGTTCATTAGATTTATAGTGAAGTTTGTAGGAGATAGATCCTATCCGAGAGGTATCTTAAGTGGGAACTTGGTAATCAAAATTTGTGTCTTTATTTCTAAGCAATCCAAAACCAACACCAAAGGAAATCAAAAAAGATCCTAAAATCCTAACACATGCTCTTCTCCAAGTAATGTTCCTAGTTTACAGTCATACTTCCATGTGTACGATTGTTTTACTTTGTGACGTATTCACGAGTTGAACAACTTAATTCCTGATCGTATAACCTAAGTTCAACAAAGCCCCTCGTTAACGAGGACAGCGACTGACATAGCGACTGACACAGCGACTAACAGATCATTTTCAACAATATAGTAATTATTACATAGGTAGTTTGTTCATTAGGTTACACCACACGATTTGTGATATCAACGTTTACATTAAATGCATGATATCTTCCAAGATTGCGCTATACGAATATATACAAATGTGTATTGACGGTATGTAGCTGCTACTGTAATACTTACATCATATATAAAACTTTTTCCAGTTATTTGAAACAGACAGAGTATCCGGAAAAACGAATTAGAGAGCATTTCATGGCGACAACAAAATTTTAAGAGAAAAATAAAAAAGTTTCGACACCTCTAACATACATGAGTCAACTTAAATACGACCCACCCTTTTAATATGCATCTTACTCTTGTTTTTTTCCATTATTAAAGTGTATACATGAGTATTAGATGAGGTATAAGGTTCCTACATGCTCCACATACATGAGTATTTATCATATATATATATATATATATAATATATATATATATATATATATATATATATATCTAAATATATGCATAAAATTGTTGTTACACCGATTGTTAGCATTATAATTTTCAGTTTATCCCAATTAAATTTGTAACAATTTTATAATTTGTTAACATGAATAGTATGGGATTAAGTGTCCGTCTAGTGCGTGGATGGTGGGAACATAGTGCAAACGGTGAATGGATTTTCAAATCAGTTCCAAGTGAAACCGAACATGAAGTAAATGTCAAGGAGAATGATCCATTTAACATGGTAGAGACAAGTGTGAGGAGGAGGTTCCTCCTTGAGAATGACGTGTCAATCAAGTTAACCTACAAACTGTCAAAGTGGATATTGTCGATAGAGGACAAAGTAACACCACCAATCGATATTGCGTGTGTCCAGGGCCGAAGCAAAGCAAGCTCGTGCTTGCGGCCCTCAATGTTAATATAAAAAAAATCAGCCCTTATTTCAAAAATATTCTTAGCACAAATGGTAAATAAAAATAAACTGCTTCATTGAATTCTTCAGTTCGAGTCATTCTAATAACAAAAAAATTTTAAAATTAAAACGCCCCATTTTTTTGTAGTATAAAACGGCCTATTCTTTTTTTTTGCTTGCGGCCCTATTAAATTCAGGGCCGGCTCTACGTGTGTCATTGATGTAGACCTCTTCATATCAGTGCGGTATGAGAAAGAAGAGATGGTAATTTTCCTCGTAACGGGTAAAGATTATGTTGACATGTACGTATAAATACCGATAATGTTAGGAGTACCGGTCAATCATTTATGTTCGATTGGGTTGGAATGTATATAGATGACAAGATAAGTTACAACGGTACTCTTTTACTTATATGTGTATTTAATCGGTTATCTTTTACAATGTTCCGTATAGCGTGAGTTGATATTAATAAAAACATATTGTTTTGTGAAAGATTGCTTGCTTCACATGGGTTTATGCCTGCAAGTCAAGCAGTGCTTGAAGACATACTAATTGACGAGGAGATGATAATTATGGATGAGTCAAACCAAGAAATGGGAGAAAAGATAACAATGTCTGAGAAAATAGCAGTTAGCAAAGAGGTTGAGAAGTTGTTAGCAGGTTCGTCCGATGATGTTGACATTATCTTGAACAATGTTACTAGAGTAGAAATCCCAGGTGGGTAAATGACATACATTTTGAAATTAAATGTCAGACCTATACATATTTAAAATATATTTGATGGTAATTTCTTCCATGAATTTAGGTGAAAACAGTGTCTCAGAAGGAGTGGAGATATTTCAAAATCCAGCACAATACAATAGGCCACAGCTAATGGATACAGGGAAAGAAAAGCTAGTAGATGAAGGCGAGCGTAGCGAGTCAAAACCAATGACATATAGGGTAATCGATATTAGTAATGAAGGAATTTTTGATGACAACAACAATGCTTAAAATATTTGTTTTAAATTTCAGTAAAACTTCACAAAATTTTCAAAATTATCTTGTTACATTTTGAATTTGAATTACGTTTCGTAATATGTTTTGAAATTTGTAATATATTTGAAATATATTTTACCGTAATTTCTTCCATGCATTCACGTGAAAACAATGTCTCAAGAATACTGGAGACATTTGAAAATCCAACCCAATACAGTAGGTCACAACTAATGGATAAAGAGAAAGGCAAGCTAGTAGATGAAGGCGAGCGTAGATAACCATTTTTGGGATTGACTATTGGTTGTGCTAGTGGGTCAAAACCAATGACAAATAGGCTAATCGATATTAGTAACGAAGGAATCTCCGATGACAGTAACAATGATTAAAATATTTATTTTAAATTTAAGTAAAATCAAAAAAATTTCAAAATTATCTTGTTACATTTTGAATTATCAATTATGTTTCAAAATTCGTAATATATTTATTGTCTCGATAATTGAGGGATTGTACAATACGGATGATCTCTATGTGGGTATGGTATTCAAAAATCGGGAGACCTTTAAGCTATATATGACTATATATGCATTGAGACACAAGTTGCAATACCGCAATTCAATGTCAACACCAAACATGATGATATTGAAATGCAATGGACGTGCATGCCTCTGACGAGTGTATGAAATAAAAATGGTCGACTTAAAATTGTAAATATAAAAATACAATGTATGAAATAGTATTGCATAGTTTAGTAAATGTATAACTTTGGAGATTTCGTAGCAATAAAGAAACGTAGATGATAATTTCTTCGTTAACTGTTATGTATCAAGTTAGACGAGCGTGCACAGACCATTTGTTCACAATGGACGAGCGTAGAGGATTTCAAAAATAAGCAATTGCTGTAATTATTAGAAAAATGATAAAACGGTAGTACAGGGATGTAAGTCAGAGGCTCCGGTCTACAAATGTCCGTGAACTGATTAGAGATGAGCACAATGTTCATATCTCTTACTGGAAGGCTTGGCGATCACGGGAGATTGCGATGGATATAAAAACAGATCAATAGGACTCTCTTACAATTTGGTGTTAGTCAACCTTCATCAACTTGTCATATCGAACCCACAATTGGTTGTTGCACTTGAAACAAAATGTGAAGAAGGGCTCGGACAGAAGGTTTATCTGTTATTTGTTTTTGGTGCATGTGTTGCAGGTTACACTACATGCGTAAGATTATAGTTGTTGATGGGACATACTTTAAGGGACGTTATGTAGGTTGCTTGTTAACTGTTAGTGCACAAGATGACAATTATCAAATTTTTCCTTTAGCATTTGCTATGGTGGACAGCGAAAATGACAAGGCATGGTAATGATTCTTCCAAAAGCTGACAGAGTTAGTCCCAAATGATGAAGAAGTGGTATTCATCTCCGATCGGCAAGCATCAATTTACACAAGCACACAACTTTAAGTAAGGTAACAACTTGTGTTAATAATGGTTACACCATAATATTATCAGTGATAGTTAATGTTATTACATAATGTACACAACTTTACATAAGTTAACAACTTGTGTTAATAATAGTTACAACGTAATATTACCAGTGATATTTAATGTTATTCCATAATGTCGATTACTACGTTGCTACACACATGTTTACACCCCGAAAAAATCATTGTGCATGTATAGTTCATGTTAGTCTTTTATGACAACCAATCATCTTCTTAGCTCTAAACCGGGATTGGTTTAGTTTAAGTGGGTACGGTTAGCTGGAATTAGGAATGGTTAGATAAATCATTTGGTCTATTTCGGTTTACATGTTGTACCAATCTTACTCGGACTATAAGAGTAAGATGTGAGCTAGGGTTTTCACTGGTAGCGCAGTCGACATTCTGTTTCGAGATCTTGTTTCTTACGGGGTTTTCTTTCCGGGTAGATGGAGAGAGTCATTCGACTCGTAAGGGTGTGAGTTCGTGGTTAGAGTAAGTTCTAAGGAGTAATCGGTTTGTATACTCTCTTTGTACTCTTGTTTCCGAACTGATGATATAGTGGATTGCTTGTGCCGTCAAGCCCAGACGTAGGGTTCTCATATCGAGACCTGAACTGGTTAAATCGTGCCTCTGTTATGCGTTTATTGCTTTCTTGATAATCGCTTGTATAGTATAATTTCTTGCGGTTTGAGAACTTTAGATCTGACGAAGTTTATTCGAGTGGTAGAGATCTATTTTGTTGTTGCTAGAATCTTGACAAAGTGGTATCAGAGCTAAGGTGGAGTTAGCAGCATGTCGAATGCAAGAATCGAAGTAGATCGTTTTGACGGGAAGGGTGATTTCTCGTTATGGAAGCGACGGATGTTAGCTCATCTGAGTGTTCTTGGTTTGAAAGATACACTGGTTGATTTACCTCAAGCACCAGTAAGGGAGATGGAAGAGACTGAAAGTGAGAAACAGAAACGCTTGGAAGAGGAGATCGCAAGATCTGAAAGATGCGAGAAAGCTATGAATCTGATATTCTTGAATGTCGGTGATCATGTGCTCAGGAAGTTAGATGCGTGCACCACAGCTGCATCTACATGGTCAACACTTGAAAGGTTGTATCTATCCAAGTCATTACCTAATCGAATTTTTCTTCAGCATAAATTCTACACTTTTAAAATGGTTGAATCTCAATCTATTGATGAAAATATTGATGATTTCTTAAAGATAGTCTCAGATTTAAATAGTGTTAATGTTTCTGTTTCAGAAGAAGTTCAGGCGATATTGCTGTTGAGTTCGTTACCTTCTCAATACAATCACTTGAAGGAGACTCTGAAATATGGTCGTGAGACTTTGTCTCTTGAGGAAGTTGCTGGAGCAGCAAGATCGAAAGAAATGGAGTTAAAAGAGTTGAATGGGTCTCAGAAAGGTGGTGAGGCCTATATCACTAGGGGAAGATCTGAGAAGAAAGAATTCAACAACAAACGAGGAAAAAGTAGATCAAGATCAAAGTCTGGATCTAGGATAACTTGCTGGTATTGCAAGAAAGAAGGCCATATGAAGAAGGACTGTTTTGCTCGGAAGAAAAAATTTGAGAGTGAGGATAAGGGAGAAGCTGCTGTGATGATAGATGAAATTCAAGAAGTAGATGCTCTCACTACTTCTGAACAAAATCCTCATGATCGGTGGATTATAGACTCAGGATGTTCATACCATATGACGTCTAGAAGGGAGTGGTTTGATGATTTCACGGAGATACCAGGGGGACAGGTACTCTTAGCTGATAACAGGTCAGTATCAGTTCAAGGAATTGGTTCAATCAGAGTCAATACCAGAGGAGGAACCATCAAACAACTGATAAATGTCAGGTATGTTCCTTTACTGAAAAGGAATTTAATTTCAGTAAGTACTTTAGATCTGCAGGGATTTAGGAATGAAGGAGGTAATGGCAAGACAAAGTTCTACAAGAATGGTAAGTTAGCACTTCAAGGTACGTTGTGTGGTAGTCTTTATCTTCTTGATGGTGAAACTGAACTGCCTGTAGTGAGTGTTGCTGAGAATAAGGATGATACTATATTATGGCATAGTAGATTAGGTCATATGAGTATCAAGAATCTTAGGATCTTAGTTGATAAAGGTCTGTTGGATAAAAAGAAAATAAGTGATCTAGAATTTTGTGAGAGCTGTATAATGGGAAAGGCTAAGAGGCTAAGCTTTAGTATTGGAAAACACAATACGGATGAAGTACTTAGATATGTCCATGCAGATTTGTGGGGTTCACAAAATGTTCACATGTCTCTGTCCAGAAAGCAATATTTCTTGTCTATAATAGATGATTACTCTAGGAAGGTATGGGTATATTTTCTATCAGCTAAGAGTGAAGCTTTTAGTAAATTTCGTGAATGGAAATCATTAGTGGAAAATCAAGTGAATAAAAAGGTTAGGTGTCTTAGAACAGATAATGGCTTAGAATTCTGTAATAAGGAGTTCGATGATTTCTGTAAGAATCAAGGGATAGAGAGACATAGGACATGTGCCTACACTCCTCAGCAAAATGGAGTTGCTGAGCGAATGAATAGAACCATAATGGAGAAAGTTAGGTGTTTCTTAAATGAGTCAGGTCTAGATGAAAGATTCTGGGCAGAGGCTGTTGCCACAGCTGTATATATTATAAATAGGTCTCCATCATCAGCAAATGATGGAAATGTACCAGAACAAATCTGGTTAGGAAAAGAACCCGGATATTCACATTTAAGGAGATTTGGATCGATTGTTTATGTTCATATAGATCAAGGAAAACTAAAACCTAGAGCCCTAAAAGGTGTGTTTATAGGTTATCCTCAAGGAATTAAAGGGTATAAGGTTTGGTTAATTGATGAAAAGAAATGTGTAGTAAGTCGAAATATAGTTTTCATAGAAAATACTCTTTATAAGGATTATCTGCGTGAAAAGGATGTTGGTGCAGAAAAGATTATTACAGGTACAGATTCGCGGACTGAGGTTGAAATCAAGGACCTAGAGGCTGATCAACAGGATGCAGGTTTACAAAACAAGGAGGAAACAAATTCTCAAGGTGGAGAACCTGAGGCAAATCCTGATGATGAAGAAGAAAGAGGAAGAAGATGCTGATTGTCAAGGTGGAGATTGTTAGTCTTTTATGACAACCAATCATCTTCTTAGCTCTAAACCGGGATTGGTTTAGTTTAAGTGGGTACGGTTAGCTGGAATTAGGAATGGTTAGATAAATCATTTGGTCTATTTCGGTTTACATGTTGTACCAATCTTACTCGGACTATAAGAGTAAGATGTGAGCTAGGGTTTTCACTGGTAGCGCAGTCGACATTCTGTTTCGAGATCTTGTTTCTTACGGGGTTTTCTTTCCGGGTAGATGGAGAGAGTCATTCGACTCGTAAGGGTGTGAGTTCGTGGTTAGAGTAAGTTCTAAGGAGTAATCGGTTTGTATACTCTCTTTGTACTCTTGTTTCCGAACTGATGATATAGTGGATTGCTTGTGCCGTCAAGCCCAGACGTAGGGTTCTCATATCGAGACCTGAACTGGTTAAATCGTGCCTCTGTTATGCGTTTATTGCTTTCTTGATAATCGCTTGTATAGTATAATTTCTTGCGGTTTGAGAACTTTAGATCTGACGAAGTTTATTCGAGTGGTAGAGATCTATTTTGTTGTTGCTAGAATCTTGACAGTTCATCTACAAAGAAACATCAAATCAATATTCAAAGGAAAAAGTGTGGGATATTTTATCTCCAAAGCAGCTAGGGCTTACCGAATGTCATATTTTTATTCATAATTCAAATAGATAAAGCAAATTACAATTGGTTGTGCATATTATCTCTTTCAAATAGGATTTGAACATTGGACATGTTCGCATTTTGTTGGAAACAGGTACAACGTCATGACAAAAAAATATGGCGGAGTCTTTGAAGTCATCACTAAAGGATGCTAGGGAGCTACCAGTTATTTCACTCATTGAGTATCTAAGAACATCAATGATGTCTTGGTTTTCCCTAAGACGTGATGCATCACAAGGAGGAACTACAACACTTACGCCAAATGTAAATAACATAGTTAACAAAAATTTCGAGACATATATAGGGTTAGGGATACGTTCAATCAACAACAATGAGTTTGAAATACGAGACAAAGACAGGTACGCATATCTAGTTAATCTAGAAGAAAAGACATGTAACTGCTACGAGTTCCAAAACTTACAAATCCCATGTAGTCATGCAATAATAGCATATGTGCATGCTAAGACGAGAGTTGACACACTTGTTGCACGTGAGTATAATAGTAACTTCTCGAAGATGGCGTACAACTATAGCATCTATCCAGTTCCTGAAATAAGTTTAGTAGGGGCGTTAAATAAAAAACTACATGATATAAATATCTTCCACCAGCATAAGATGCCCTCCTGGCTATCCTAGGAAAACGAGAATCTTCTCTCGCAGTGAAATTCAGGTAAATTTTTGTGTATACGTCTAGTGCTGTCAAGCGGGTCGGACCCGCCCCGCATGACCCGCCCCGCGGCGGGTTAAAGATTTTTTTTCAAAAATTTTTTTTACCCGCAGAACCCGCGAATCATTTTTTTAAAACCCGCACCCGCCCCGCATTAATCTAGCGGGTTTGCGGGTGACCCGCGACCCGCTTCGTTTTTAAAATTTTTTAAAAATATTTAATTAAAATAAATCTAAATAATAATAAATCTAAAATTAATACATCAAATATATCATAATTCAATTTTTAAAACATCAAATTATATAAATTTTGAATATCAAGTTTGGTATTAAATTGGTTTAGAATTAAATTGGTTTAAAATTAAATTAGTTTATAATTAAATTAGTTTAAATTTTGGTCAAATAATTTTGACCTAAAATTTGCGGGTACCCGCCAACCCGCAAAATAATAAAACGAAACCCGCAACCGCCCCGCTATACCAAAATTTCGACCCGCACCTGCCCCGCATATAAACTTTTTTTTTCCTTCGACCCGCACCCGCCCCGCGACGGGTCAAACGGGGCGGGTCCCGCGGGTAATGAGCCAAATTGACAGGCCTATATACGTCTTGTAGCTGCATATACTTGTATGTAACAGTTACAACATATGTTACATGCTAAATACATTGTTCGCTTTGACAGCACGGTGTACCTAAAAGATCGATAGCGTGTGGACGATGTGGCGGATTTGGACATAACCGGACAACATGTAAGGAAGCCATATAGATTGATGAATGGAAAATAGTACGAGGATAAGGGTATAATGATCACATAATTTTCTTTTAGTTATATGGCTTATATCCTCGAGGGAACCCAAAACTTTTCCTTGTGATATATTATGTTTGCGATTCCATTATTTAAAATCATGTACTCACACTAGACTAGTCCAGTCGTTGTTCCCATATATATGCATGTGTTGATAAAATGGTCATAAGGTAATGATTAAAAATATTTTTTATTTAACTTTCGTATCGTATAACTAAATGTATTACAAGTATTTATAAGACTCTCAGTTATACAATTGCGAATTTTTTTGTAAATAAAATATTATCAGATAAAATACAAAGTTACAAGTTAAAAACATAAGTGAACAGATGAGTAACACATACAAACAGATGAGTAACACATACAAAATAGTTGTAATACGTAGTAAAGTGAAAACATTAAGTTCTTAGTTCACTCCAATAACTCAACAAACGTTTCGTAAAAGACAACAACCAATATTATGAGGGGATCATCTCCGGAGTAATGCACGAGCATCCATCAAACCTGAAATTGTATGACCTTGCATAAGCAGTACAGATGTCACACCAGAATACAAATAGACTCTATTTTGTGGAATACTCTTTGTCCTCTGTAGCGTAAACTTCAATTGTGCGGGGTTAAAGTCATCATTCAACGTTTGTCTAATAATATACGGTAACATACACGCAATGGGATTAAGGTCCTTCATCATACTCTCCGAGCGGAATAAGTTGCAGTTAAGAACATAAATGACATCAGCTAGTATGTCAACACATACACCAACTGAGTGTTGCTTGTCAAAGTTGAATGGAAACTAGATCCTTAATGCCCTCGCTCTTGTGTCATTTACAGGCTGAAAGTATTCCAGTAATGACTTCTGAGATTGAAATTTAACCTTTTCATACAAAGGCAACTTGGAAAAATTGGTGTAGTTCTTGGTCAGACATGCCAAAAATCTAATATCATTGAAATCGATGCAACTTACAACATCAAGTGCACGAAGCTTGGACAGTGTTCTACGCGTATAGAACACAAGAGCAGCAACAACCAACAAATACAAGTGTAAGATGAATCAGTGAAAACCAACAACCAAAATGCACAATATATATAGTGATGGAAAATTTAGAGTCGTATAAATTACCTTAAGGCCATCAAATGGGTTGTTTTGGTAGTATTTGCAATGTCTTCATTTGAGATGTCAAGACTGTTTGGCAAGCTGACATTACTGCAATATAATACTCGAGTGTTAACAAAAAACATTTGTCAATACATTATGGTGATACATATGTAACATATATATTATAGTAGTAAAATTAAATATATAGGTAAAACACATATTATACAGGCGAATGGAAAAACTTATAGCGTATGACTCAATTTTGGTTGAAGTTTGCCAAACTTCACGGCGTAATCTTCTGTAGTCGTAGCATCATCAGACGAATGATCAGGCATCTTCTCCACGGTGCAGTCATATCATCACTATCTAATTGAGTGTGTAGTATTTTGGATCATTTTTTGTCCTTTTACTCTTTCGCACATCAACACATGCATCGTTATTTATGTCTGTGATACACTTACCACGATTCGGTATGTCGGCACTGTCACATACCCTAGGTAGTTGTTGCTCATTATCCGACTAAAAAACTTAAAGAGCATATAACATAAAGACTAAAACGTACATATTATTAAAAAATGTTTAGAGCATTGATCACCTCTTAAACTGAATGTTTGCCATCATTGTCTCCCACTTTTGATGTTCCCGCGAGAGTAGTGGCAACCCTTGGTTCAGTCAACGAAGATGATTCTATATAATACTAAAATTAGCACTTACCAAAATTAGCACTCTACACCGAGACAAAACAGTTTAATAAAAAGTGTTAACATCTACCTTTGTAGTAGCAACGTCGCACGGAGCAGTAAATGGTACAAGTGGAGATAGTTGTGTGCCTACCACACCATGTGGAGCAACTCCATTGGACTATAGATGCATAAGAATAATGACAAATGTGAAATGCCAAAAAGATAATAGATAATATTAAAGTCAAAAGTAATATTTTGAGAGTAAATTTACTATTTCATGTGGAAATGACAACATCCTTTGATTTATACCACAAAGAATATCCCCAATAATGTTAGTATCTTGACTGTATGAGCTAGTTACATGTTTCTAACGCCTCTTGCTAACCGATCCCTCCGTATTCTCGTGAATGCCTCTTCAATAATTTTTTAATTGAAGGTCCTTCGTTTCTCATATTTGTAAGAGACGTATCAATAAATTTGATAATTCTATCAATAACTACCTTTTCCATCTTTCCAATCCTCGAGTGAATAGCTTCAAGGATTTTACCTTGCAATGATTCAACAGATTCCTTCAATTTCTGCAAAATCAAATTTGCCATTTTTTGTACAGGTAACTGAAATGGTTGCAATATTTCAGATGACTTGGATGATTTCGCCCATCAATATGTTTTCTTGCCTTTTTTGAACTTCTCAACCTACGGCTAAATCCATTTGAGTAAAACCACCACCAAACATGTCTTTCGAGAATGCACATTCTTGAATACATAAGTTCTCGTCCTCCTCCTCATCAGACCATCCAAGTTCAGTTTCATCAACATCGCCATCTTCCTCCCATCAGATTAGTGATGACCTCGGTCTGTATAATCAAACATTAACTAGTAACTAATAAGCATCTAGAATAACAAAAAAAATTACCTGTGATTAATAAATGTTGCTAACGTTACCTCTCACACTTTTCATCTAAACCTCTAGCATACCCAGGACTAATAACAAGATTATCTCTTTCTGATTTCTCACTAGCTCTTTCTGATTTCTCACTGTCTCCATCACCCTCGTTGTCGGATTTGGTTTTTGTTGGACTTCACTAATTGCTATAACATCCTCAACTAAGACAAGTTGCAGTGCGTGACAAAAACTTTTTACAGCTAACGATGTTTGTGACAGATATATCAGATCTTTGTCCTTTATACTGCTATGTTCAGCTCAAATGCGAGACTAACCCAGAGATAGGGAAAAACTGAATCAAAATCTCTCAAAAGTTCAGCATAGGATTTTGAAAGCTTGCGAATGTGAGATGTTGGAACCAAAACACCGGCAATAAGAGCTAAGTAAACAATTTTAATCCAGGTTTACCCTTTCCACAATAAGCTTTTTCATTAACATAAACAGTGCCCGCTCGACTGATACATTCTCAGTGTTAGGAAAAAGAGTGTACCATTAAGGTGGATGCACCCCATCTGTCATCTTTTTTGCAATTTTTTGGGTTTTGAAGGGTAGTTATCACATGGCAAACCAATGACAATTGCAAATTCTCTAAGAAAATACCTAATCGGCTTAAAAACTAGTTTCATGTTTGTTTGGCACTTGAAGTTGTCGGGTCAAACAAAATGACATAATCTACCAAAATAGAGTGGCTTCTCCAATATAGCAATGAACTTTGCAAAAATAGAGTTACATAACTCCTCTCTTTCATCTTCTTCTAGATCGTTAAAAATAGATTTAATCTGCCAAGATTCATGCTATACGCTAACCCTTTCACATTAGGGTTGTTCACCAGGAAACATCCATTGGGGCAAAAAAGCAATATCCATCTGCACATTAAAGATGGTGTGAGTTATGATGTATCACTGGGAAATACTATTTTTTTCAAAGATTTGGCAATCGTAAAAAGCAAAAGATGATAATGGATAAAAGTAACAGTTAGAAATACATTTTTCAGTTTACAGTATAGCAGGTGTCGACTTAATTGAAACAAAAAACAAAATGACACATTTTTTTTTAAAAACAATTACAAACACAAAATCCGATTACATTTTCATCGGTTTAACAAAGAACAACGAGATTTTGCAAAACTCCGGTACAAATATTTTAAAAATTCGGTTAAAAACTGAATACATAACTTCCTAAATTGAAAGAAGCAAAAATTGGCAGAAAAGAGTTACCCATTTTCATGGAAGCAACGATGGGTGCAACTTTCTTCAAATAAAAAAAACAAAATTGCACTACAATTTGGGAAACAAGACTGATCAAAGCAATTTAAAAACAAATTCGAAATTGCACATAAATTCGAAAAACAAAAATCCCTAATTTCATCACCACGATTCCAGGTTTTTGAGTTGAACACAATAAAGACTTCAATTTTACACAAAACCGGAAGGATTTCAGATTGATTAGAATCAACAATAGGTAGTAAAAATGTTTAAAAAATTATAAAAATCAAACATGCATACTCGGAATTAGGGTTACCAAAAACAGTTATCGAATAAAATTTGGGGATTTTTTTGGAGCCAATGGAGGGATCAACTTACATGTTCATTGTTTGAAAAACTTTACCCACATCATTTCCGGAAAGTTTTTGTTCCCATTATTTCCAAAATGTCTGATATTTAGAATAAAGTGCTACACATTACAAAAGAAAAAGGAAACAATATTTAAAGGAAAGAGAAACTACCAAACCCATAAACGTCACCGTCTCTGGTACCGGTTAGTCAGAGCCGGTAACCAGCTGGAATATCTTGTTTTACTAAAAGTATTTGGGTTTACTTCCGTCAACTACACAAACTTATGCGATTAAACCTATTTACACTTGTACTTTTTGGATCTTTCATAAATTACATAAACTGTATTTTTCTTTCGTAAATTACACAGACTTCATAAATTATTCTAATTATAGAAATTATATTAATGTTTACACGTTAAATAGCTATTAAATCTTGTCGTAATTCAAAAATCTAGTTTTAACTTAGATTTATTTTAAAATTAAAACTAGATTTTCGAAGTAAATAAGGTTTAATAACAATTTAATGTGTAAACATTAACGGAATTACTGTAATCGGAATAATTTATGAAGTTTATGTAGTTTACGGAAGAAAAACACAGTTTATGTAACTTATGAAAAAACCCAAAAAGTACGAGTGGAAATAAGTTTATTCGCATAAGTTCGTATAGTTACGAAAGTAAACCCAAAGTAGTACGATTTGGATAGGAGGGAGTCGAACAAAAATGAAAAGTTAGGATTTTGTGGGTATAAGCCTAAAGTTATCTTCTTTCTGATTTTTTCTGGTCCAAGCTGGCCCAAATATACAAGGTGGAAACCCTAGTGCATCCAAGATATATAATCAACCTTAATTGTGTGAGAAAAACGGGACACACACTAAACCTTCTGTCGTGAGTTTTTCTGAATGATTTTCTACCGAGAGAGAGAGAGGATCCTGCACAAGAGAGATTAGTGAGTGAGAGAGAGAGTTGTGTTATTGCTTATCACTGACTGTTGTTGTTTCCATTCATTGTAAACTCTTTCTAATAAAATCTTTCTTCCAAGAGGTACCGTAAGAGAACTCGGGTATATCGCGTGTCTAAGTCGATTAAATTACCTCACAATTGTTATCAGAGCTTCAAGGTTATTTAAGGAGCAAGATTATTGAGATGATAGGGAAAAATTGCGATGGCAAATTCCAGGCTTGAGGTGGACAGGTTCGATGGGAATGGAGACTTTTTCCTAGGGAAAGTCAGGATGTTGGCAGATCTAGGTGTTCTTGGCCTAAAAGACATTCTTACCGGATGAAACCCTAAAGCAAGATAACAAAACAAAAGGAGAGCTGGACAGTGATTCTGCAACATTAGAAATCAATCCTGAGAAGTTTGAAAAATCATTAAGGCAAAAAACTTGATTGTAATCAATGTCGACAATCAAGTGCTGAGAAAGATTTCAAACTGTGAAACAGCGGCAGCAATATGGACAACCCTAAACAAACTCTACATGGAGACATTCCTGCCAAATCGTATCTACCTGCAGCTTAAGTTCTATATGTTTAAGATAGATGATTCTAAGAACAACGGCACAAACGTAGATGCTTCCTGAAGCTGGTGACAGATCTGAACAACATCAAAGTAGAAATTTCAGAAGAAGTACATGTTATTCTTCTTCTGAGCTCCTTGTCCAGCAAGTACGATCAGCTCAAAGAGACTTTTAAGTATGGAAGAGATACTCTAAGGCTGAACGAGGTCACAACTGCTGCAAAATCTAAGGAAAGAGAATTGATAGAAAGTGGAAAGCTTTCTAAGCCTCAGAATGACGGGTTGTTTCTGGAATTCAGAGAAAGGCCAAACAACAAGTTTGAAAAGGGAAATAGCAGCAATTAGAGAGGAAGATCCAAAAGCAGAGGCATGTCAAAATCTAGACAGAGGAACTCAAAAAAATCAAAAGCATGTTTTGTATGTGGGAAAGAGGGACATTGGAAGAAAAACTGCCCAGAAAG
The DNA here is from genome assembly GCA_018901935.1 of Pugionium cornutum. Taxonomy (NCBI): domain Eukaryota; kingdom Viridiplantae; phylum Streptophyta; class Magnoliopsida; order Brassicales; family Brassicaceae; genus Pugionium; species Pugionium cornutum. Next base: position 2,889,217 of record CM032164.1, read on the forward strand.
AAAGAACCGAGTGCAAGAATCAGCAAACATGGCAGCTGAACCCAAACAACTCATGGTACTAATGGTTAGTAGTCAAGACTCAAGGGAAGAATGGATCATGGATTCAGGTTGTTTGTTCCATATAACTCCCAACAAAGAGGTGTTGTTTGATTTAGAAGAATTTGATGGTGGCAAAATTCTTATGGCAAACAACACTCACAGCAATGTCAAGAGAGTAGGAAAAAACAAGATTCAGAATCCAGATGGATTTGTGGTGATCCTAACAGGAGTCAGATACATGCTAGAGATGGGACGAAATCTAATATCTTACAGGATGTTAGAGAAGGCAGGCTACAAGTATCAGGGAGAAAACTTCATGATTAACTTCTATAAATAAAATCAGAAGGTACTTTTAAGAAAGTACCAAAACGGTCTCTACTACCTTCAAGGCACTGTTATCAAAGGAGAAGTCAACATTTCAAAAGTTGAACCTGATATGACAAAGATATGGCACTTAAGATTGGGTCACATGAGTTTGAAGAACATGAATGTGTTGGTACAAGAAGGTTATCTGTCGAAGAATCAGGTTGACATATTGGAGTTATGTGAAAGCTGTGTACTTGGGAAGTCCCACAAACAGAGTTTTCCAATAGAAAAGCAAACTTCCAAAGGAGTTTTGGAATATGTGCATTCAGACTTATGGGGTTCACCATCAACACCAGAAAGTCTGGATAACTGCAAGTATTTTGTTACCTTCATTGATGATTTTTCCAGAAAGGTTTGGATCTATTTTCTGAAGTCGAAGGATGAGGTCTTTCAAAACTTCAAAGATTGGAAAACAGCAGTGGAAAACCAGACAGAAAAGAAAATCAAGTGTTTGAGAACAGATAATGGGTTGGAGTTCTATAATCAGCAGATGGATACATTGTGTCGAGAATCAAGAATCAAGCGACACATGACTTGCACATATACTCCATAGCAAAATAGAGTATCAGAAAGGATGAACATGACTATCATGGACAAGGTCAAACGTATGCTTGCTGAAACAGGTTTCAGACAAGAGTTTTGGGCAGAAGCAGCTTCAACTGCAGTTTATGTGATAAATAGGTCGCCAAACTCATCTCTAAATTTCAAGCTACTAGAAAAAGTATGGACAAAACAAAGCCTGAACTATCGCACCTGAGGAGATTTAGGAACTATCGCACCTGAGGAGATTCAGGAGTTCAACATTTGTTCATGTAACTCAAGAAAAGACAAGCCCAAGAGCAGTCAAAAATTTTTTCATGGGATATCCTTTTGGAGTTAAAGGTTATCGGGTATGGTTGTCAGAGGAAAGAAGATGTACTATGAGCAGAAACGTCATCTTTAATGAAATAGAGGTATTTAAAGACACTCTCATATCCAAGAATAAGAGTGTCAAGGGCAAAGAAAAGGAAAAGAGGAAAGTGACGTTTAGAGATGATTTGATACAGGGGTCAATGCCTAATGGAACAGAAGGGACAAATTTTCAAGGTGGAGACAACTCATCTGAGGAATCTGATGATTCACAAGAGGATGAATCAGAACTCACTCTAGAAGCTGAACTGGATATGAGTGATTATATGCTAGCCAAAGATCGTGCAAGAAGGAGTATTCGACCTCTTTCAAGATTCGAAGACACATATTTTGTGGCATACGCTTTAGCAACAGCTGAGGAGATAAATTCAGAGGAACGAAAAACCTTTGAAGAGGCCATGATTGGGAAAGACGAGGTATTGGCAAGCTGCATCTCAAGATGAGATGGATTCACTATTAAAAAATTAGACCTGGATACTTATTGACAAACCAGATGGAGTAAAAGCGATTGGATGCAAATGGGTTTTCAAGATGAAACCAGGAATTTCAGGAATAGAAGAACCAAGGTATAAGGCGAGGTTGGTAGCCAAGGGTTTTTCGTAGAATGAAGGAATCGATTACAATGAGGTATTTTCACCAGTTGTGAAACATGTCTCAATTTGGCTAATGTTATTGCTGGTTGCAAATAAAGACTATGAATTGGAACAAATGGATGTCAAGACTGTGTTTTTACATGGAGAATTGGAAGAGAGAATTCTCATGCAACAACCAGAAAGATTCATCAAAAGAGGTGATGAAAACAAAGTCTGTTTGTTAAAGAAGTCACTGTATGGTTTAAACCAATCTCTAGGTAATGGAATCTGAAGTTTGACAACTTCATGAAGAGTCATAAATTCACAAGAAGCAAGTTAGATCCATGCGTGTACATGAGAAATGTACAAACCAAGCAGGCAATTTACTTATTGTTGTATGTGGATGACATGCTCATTGCTTCAGCAGATTCAAAGGAGATAAAGAAAGTCAAAGAAAGTCTGAATCAGGAGTTTGAAATGAAAGATTTAGGAAAGGCTTCAAGGATTCTAGGAATGGATATTATCAGGGACAGAAAAAAAGGTATTCTGATTTTGTCACAACAAAACTACCTAGAGAAAGTTCTGAAGACTTTTGGTATGTTAGAATCAAAGGCAGTTATCACCCCAGCCAGTTCACAATTCAGACTAAGGAGCCTAAGCATCAAAGAGAGAAAGTAAGAGGCTTAGCATATGCAGAAAATATCATATATAAGTGCTGTTGGAAGCCTAATGTATGCTATGGTGGGTTCCAGACCAGACTTGGGATTTGCAATAGGTTTGTCAGCAGGTTCATGAGCGAACCAGGAAGAGGTCACTAGGCTATAGTAAAATGGATTTTCAAATATTTGAAGGGACTACAGGCAGATGTCTAACATTTACAAAAAATTCAGAGTTCAACATTGAAAGTTTTTGTGATTCAAATTATGCAACTGATCTACACAGAAGAAGATCAGTTACTGGGTTTGTTTTCAAGGTCTGGGAAAACATAGTATGTTGGAAATCAAGTTTACAATCTGTGGTAGCTTTATCAACAACTGAAGCAGAATACATGGCCCTTACCTCAGCTGTCAAGCAAGCTATTTGGTTAAAAGGGTTGTGTGAAGAATTAGGGTACAAGCAGGATAGTGTTAAGATCTACTATAACTCACAAAGGATCTCTAGCAAGAAATTCACTTTATCATGAAGGAAATAAGCACATCGATAACAAATATCATTTCATCAGAAATATTGTAAATCAAGGCGGAGTTCTCTTATCTAAGATCCATACAAGCAAAAATCCAGTAGATTTCCTAACTAAGAGCTTACCTAGTCAAAACTTCGACTTGTGCTGCGAACTTCTTAACCTCCACTAGATCACGTAACTCGGCTCCAGGTAACATCACTCCAAGTGTCGCAACCACGCAAAGGCAAAGAAAGGAACATGCTAGTTTCAGATAAGTACTTAAAGAAGTGAGGAAAAAGCGTAATCAAGGGTTACCTGTGAGCAAGGATGCGAGGGGAATTGTAGCAGAGAAAAGAACATCTCTCAAGATGGAGGAGCGCCAAGTGAAGCAGGAAAGCAACTTGAAACAAAAGTGAAAACAGTTAAAACAGGCTTGAACAGGAAAGGCGGCGCACGCAAAACAATGCAGCGCGTGTGGGTCACGCGCGGAGGCACGTGTGGGTCAAACGCGGAGGTGCGTGTGGTTCACGCGCGGAGGCATGTGCGGTTCACACGTGGAGGCACGTGTAGTTCACACGTGGAGCATGTCAGTCACACGCGGTGGCGCGTGTCATTCACGCGTAGTGGCGCGTGTCATTCACGCGTAGTGGCGCGTGTCATTCACGCGTAGTGGCGCGTGTCTCTCACGTGGGCGCATGTTTCCCACGCGTGGACGCATTTTTTACCGGTGCTTCAGGTGCGTGATAGGCGTGCTTCAACCGCCGGAATGGCATGACGCGTCACTCATCTCTGCGCGAGTCACGGCTGGCAGACTGACCGGGAAACTATCAAAAGAAAAAAAAACTTGTGAGTAAATGTTATGAAATGAAGCAAAAGGCTTCAGGTGAAGCAAATGGCCTCGAGGGTTGTTGTGGCGCCGCGTGCAGGGAAGAAGCCGAAGAGTTTCGGCCAGATCTCAGATCTGGGCCGAAATCCACTCATCGTCGACCGGAAAACGAAGTAAAAAGCTTCTACAGAAGCTTCGAATAGGGCTTCAATGGCAACGCAAAGCAGAGGTCTCCAGGAGGGAGAGAGGAGCCGCATGTAGGGAAAAATCTGGAGAGAGACAGACACAAGTGGAGAGAGCTTCGAAGAAGGCCGCAGGTGAGGAGTTTTCGATGCAGGTGACGAAGCACAGAAATGGAAGAGAAGGAAGCTGCATTTCGGAGAAGGAAGCTGCATTTCGGAGGAAGAAGACAACAAAATAGGTTTTAAACTTTTATTTTAGAAAGAAATAGTTGTGACCTTAGTTCAATGGACATTTGATGCTATATAATAGTTTTGATTGAAAAATAAATTACCAACCCTAATTGCATAAACCGTTCTAAAGTGGTCTAAATCAGAGTGCCTATTCCTCTTCAAAATGGAGGTTCAAATATGTTTTCTCAAAACCGAGCAGAAAAAAATTTTTGGTCAATTTATCCGCAAACTGATTATGAGTCTTCACATACATGATTTTCCATAGTCCAATCGCAATAATTTCCCTCACTCTGTGACAATTGATTTCTATTGATTTCTATATGCTAGCAATGGAAGTTATAACAATGTTGTCACAATATAGATAAGTTGTATTAACAATGTTGTCACAATATAGATAAGTTGTATGTGAAGATCACATAGGTTATCCAAATGAGTTCTTTAGTAACGGTGTAAACACTGGATTGCTTTTTAGATTTACAAGATACTAAAGAATCTGTAATAACATAACATATTTGTCACTGATTTACGTGTATTTAAACATGGTTTCCAATCCATATCAGAATACCCTCTAAAATCAAACTTACTATCACTTGTATGAAAAAGATTTTGTTCCTTAGTATCTAACGATCTTTTAAATAGCTTTTAAGTGGATCTCGTGGAGAAGATAAATATTAACCTATCTTAGAGATTGCAAACAATATACCAGGCCTAATTATTAATGGTCAAATTCTAAATAGCGTAATTGACAAAAATAACAGTATTTTAAATTTTTATTCTAAATATAACACTATTAATTTAAATTTTTAAAAATATCACAAATTTAATATTAAAATATTTTAAAACTTTTTTTTTGAATAAATAAAAATTAAATACTAAATTAGAAAAAAAGAAATAAAATATAGTATTTTAATTATATCTATAAATTATTTATAATAAATATATATTTTTAGAAAATAATTTGTAATATTTTTAAAATTTTAAATTTAAAATGCTAAATTTGGAATAAAAATTTTAAAAAATATTATTTTAAAATATTTTTGTTGTCACATAGTATTATTCTAAATATATCATCTTACTGTTTTACAAACATAATGTGATATCACCATATTTCCCAAATACGTCAACGGTGTAGAAAAGTTTAGAAATCATTAACTTGAAACTTTGCTTTAAGACATATGGAATCCACATTAGCAGGATTTTTTCAAAGCAACCCCTAAACAATAATATTTTCTATATGGTAGACCTTTTCTTTGTTTTATTACAGTAGAGACCCAACCCTAATTCGTTTCATTCTCTCGTTTCTTCCCCAATATTCTCGACTTCTTGCGGTCCTAACCCTAGGGTTCCCAATTTCCTCAGCTGCGTATTTCGGTATACTATTCTCTCCTTCACCGTTGATTTCGTTCAGTTTTAACCGAACATCGCAATGTTTATCGATTCGCAATGCTGAAAATTTTCGTTGAGCAATTCCGCGGACGAATGGTGCATAAGATGGAGATGAGTTTTTTTGTGTTTTTATGAATGTGTTTTTATGAATTCTAACTAGGATTTAGAGGGTAGTTGATAATTCTTTGTTTGCTTAATTTTGCTAGGTTCAACTTTTTCGTTGTGTTTCTCTTGCTGTTTTGTTTTAGTTCTTCCCAAATTTTATCCCTGTGGTGCAGCTCAAACTTGTGGTTCGTGAATTCTATTCAAAGACTGGAACTTGGTCCCTTTGGTAAATGAGAAACTCTTTGTGATTAAAGCAGTTAGTCTTATATTCTTCTCTAGAAAGGCCGAAGTTGAGATGAAGTTTTGGGTGATTATTTCATGTTTGAAAAAAAAAAAAAAACAGGTCCAACGCGTATTAATTTGGATTAAGCTGGTGAAAGAACTTGTGTGGATTGCTTTTAGAGCTTTCCACATTGGCCTTTGGTGTGATTTGGTATTCTACTGAGCTCGTCTAACATTAACAAATCTCAGTTGACTTAAAATTTGATTGTGAATTCTTAGGGATTGTTTTCTTTTTCTTGTAACATCTTTGAAAATTTACGACGATGGACACTATTCTTCTCTTCTTGCTTGCTAGACTGACATTTTCACCGTTGATTTCGTTTGGTTGTATTTAGTCATATGACTGAAGGCGATATAGTTTGCTTGTGTATCTGATGTAACTTTTTGACTTTCAGTTTTGAGTTCCTCAGGCTTCTGTGGGTATGGGAAAAGGTAAGCTTATATTGATCTGTCAATCTGGCGGCAAATTTGTGACAGACGATGATGGGACAATGACATATACTGGGGGAGAGGCAGAAGCGATAGATATTAATCATGAAACGACGTTTGATGATTTTAAGCTAAGAATGGCGAAACTCTTGAATTTAGACTATAATTCTTTGTCCCTCAAGTATTTTCTCCCAGGAAACAAAAGAACTCTTATTACCATGAAACAAGAGAAGGACATGAAAAGGATGTATGATTTCCATCTGGGTTCGGTCACAGCAGAAGTTTTTATTACAGGACAAGAAGGCTTCCAGTCCGAAGCTGTTGTGTTACCTGGTAACAACAGGTATGAACTCTTATTTAACCATGCTTTATGCAGGCAATTGTTTTCACTATATCTGTCTCATAGCTTTCTTTTTTTTATTTATAGTCTAATCTGCCAGAGCATGCAGAAGACACCTGAGCATGTATTAGTTTTGTAACATGTCAGTGATAACTTTTGTTATGTGATAATGTGTTATCCCCTGTTTTGACTTTTGAGAGCCAAGTAAATAAAATTTTCTAGGTTACTCTTCTGAGTTCTGAATGACTGCCTGTCTTCTGAGAATTAAGTTTTAATCACATAACAAACGTTATTCAATTGTCTCTTTCTTCAAACCATTGATTTACTACAAAACTTATATACGATTAGGAAGAAAAAATTTCATTGTTAGTCTCATATAGATAATTCATGTCCTGTTATAGAGGTCGGTGTCGATCATTGCTTAGGCTAATCTTGTTTTTTTCTTATCGATTTTGATCCAAAATGGAGGAGAATTAGACATTCTGCTCTAGAGAACAAAAATCTAATTTGTCTGTAGCAATATATCTTCTGCTGGCCTTCTGATCATTGTTGCATAATCTAATTCTGTATGTAATTGCAGGGAAAATAGTATTGAAGTCGGGACAGAGACTACAAAGGTGGAACTTGAGAATGTAGCCACTGTACCCATCCAAGTTGTCACTGCAACTCCTGAAGAAAACAACCTCGTTGATGTTAATTTGAGATCTAAGAAGGTCGCCCCCAGAATTACTTCTGAATCTAGTGGCCTTATTGACATTCCCGTAACAATATCCACCAATCCACGGGTAGCAGCCAAATCAACCTCCAAAAAATCCAAGAGGCAAGAGAAGAAGAGTCTTGTTTCCAAAAGTTCCAAACAATCATTCATAAGTAGTCATCCCGGGACCGAAAGCTCTACTCCAGTGTCTCCTAGTGTCGTATGTGGTGTGACTAGTTCACCTAGAAGTGTTAGTAAACGAAGATGTGTGATGGAAGAACCCATCATTTTTCTCCAGGATGAAACTGTCATAGATACAAGGAGAAGATCCTTAAGAAACAGGGGAGAGATTCGAAAGCCTGTAGTAGAAACTGATGATGACGAATATGTGCATAGTGGCGAAGATGATGCTCACGACGTTGATGATGATGATGATGTTGATGATGACGATGCTGATGATGACCAGGACTATTTGCAGGATATTGACACCTATTACCCTGAAACTGAGGATCTTGACTCTGAACGCGAGATGAATTTCTCTATCTCTGATGCTAACGATGGTTCTGTAGAGAGCTTGATAGCTTCGTGGAAACGTTGCATTACCGGTGTAGGCCAGGAATTTGAGAGTGTCGTTGAATTTCGTGATGCGCTGCAGAAGTATGCGGTTGCTTGTCGTTTTGGGTACCGATTAAGGAAGAATGAATCAAATCGTGCCTGTGGTGTCTGTTTAGTTGGAGGTTGTCCTTGGAAGATTTATGCCTCATGGGTACCATCGGAAAGTGTGTTTAGGATCAAAAAATTTAATAAAAGACATACATGCGGAGGAGAATCTTGGAAATCTGCTCATCCAAAAAAGAACTGGGTGGTGAGTATTATCAAGGAGAGATTACAGGAGAACCCGAATCAGAAGACCAAGAATATTGCCGACTCGATTTTTCAAGATTTTGGTATTGAGCTCAGTTATTGCACAATTAGAAGAGGCATTGATGAAGCCAAAGGAGGACTTCATACATCATTCAAAGAGGCATATAAGCATTTGCCTCATTTTGTTAATAGGATAGTTGAGACAAACCCTGGAAGTATGGTTGATCTTGTGGTTGGTGAGGACAGAAGATTTCAGCGCCTTTTCCTGTCTTTCAAATCTTGTATACATGGCTTTCAAACTGGTTGTCGACCGCTTCTTTTCCTTGATGCCATTCCATTTAAGTCTAGGTACCATGAGATTTTGTTAACAGCTTCTGCCTTGGATGGAGATGATGGCGTGCTTCCGGTGGCATTAGCCCTTGTGGATATGGAGACTGATGAAAGTTGGCATTGGTTTCTGCAACAGCTGAAGGTAGCTGTGCCCAGTTTACAGCCCCTTACGTTTGTCTCTGACCGAGAGAAAGGACTAATGAGTTCTGTCTTGGAGATTTTCGAGAATGCCCACCATGGTTATTCCATACGTTACTTGATGGAGGATTTTATGAGAAGCCTGAGAGGCCCGTTTCTTGGAGACGGGAAGACATCCTTATCGTACTATTTACTGGCTGCAGCACGTGCTGATCGACTCGATGGGTTTAAGGTTTACATGGAGCAAATAAGAAGAGTGTCTCCTAAAGCTTATGATTGGGTAATGCAGATTGAATCAAAACACTGGGCCAATGCATTGTTTGAAGGTGAACCATACAGCCATATTACGTCAGATGTGGGAGATATCTACTCGAAGTGGATTGATGCAATTCAAGAAACTTCCATCGTTCAAAAGCTTGTGGCCTTTGTGAGTAGAATTGTTGAGTTAGTAAACAGTAACCAGGTGAAGTCAAAACAATGGTTCAGCCAACTTGTGCCATCTAAGGAAGAAAGTCTAATGGAAGAATGCAAGAAAGCAAGCACGCTAAAAGTTTTCTTTTGTTCAGACACACTTTTCGAAGTTCATGATGGGTCTGTTCAGCTCGTGGACATAAGTAACCAAACTTGCAGCTGTTTTGGGTGGAAGCCCACGGGGCTCCCTTGTCAGCACGCTATTGCTGTTCTGAACAGTAAAGGCAGAAACCTATATGACTATTGTTCAAGTTTCTTTACAGTTGAGAGTTACCGTTCAACTTATTCAGAAGCTCTGGGAGCAATTGCCATTGACTTAGCTTCGGCCGACAATGAAGGTAGCAGCAAGGAAGATGATGAACAAGTACTTCCCCCTTTGTTTTCCCGAGTTCATGGAGTCGACAAGAGAATCAAAGACAGGAAAAGAGGACGATCTGTGTGCTGCACAAAGTGTGGAGGAGTAGGACATAACAAGGCTACTTGCAAGGATGATTGATCATCTCCTCTTTGGCCTGCTTCTGGTCATTATATTTGTACATAGGTGTTTTTCGTTGGAACCGCAACGTCAGGTCATGACTCTCTCTGTCTCTCTAGATCAATAAACTTGGAAAGTGTTATGCTTTGTAGTTTAAGTATTATGTTGGAAACAAAACCATTTTCTGGTCTAACAGTTGTTTGACTGCGGCTTAACTTAGTGTATGTAAAATCTCTAAAAATTAATATTTGGTAAATTAATAAATACAATAAAATTATAAAATTCTTCTGTTCGAGTTAGATCAGTGTAAATTATAAATTCAATAAGCTAATAACATATTAATTTTTTTTTAAAATATTCTGTATATATATAGTTCTAATAAATATAAATCTTAAGCATACATAACTAAGATAACTTAGTAAACTATGAATCTAATGTTGTTTGTTTCTTCCAATAATTGGAACCACATAATATGCCCACACCTTTACATAAATATAACATATTATAAGCTAAATTATTATTATCTTTGATTAAAATGTTAATTATTATTATATTTGATTAAAATGTTAATTATTATTATATTTGATTAAAATGTTATATGTATTAGATTAAATATAAACAATTCAATCAACATATAAAGGTAATAACCAAAATTGAAAAAATATAAATTACTCATACTAATTTGTCAAACCAAATTAATTATTTGAACAAGTATAAATTCATAAAACCTAAATAAAACTCTAAAATTGAAAACATACATTGTATTAAATATTTTTTCTAAACTCACTTCTAGTTTAATACATATGATTTATTTTATTTTTGAAAATAAATTTATGTTTAAATTATCATGTCACATTTGACTAAACATCATTTTGTAATTTTTGTTAGCTATGTCATTTTTTAATGATTTGTAAACATGTTTTCAAAATTCACTTCTCTTTTAATCTATTATAATACATATATATTATATAAGATGAGTTTTATTTGTGTTTTACATATTTAAAACTATTAAAATTATATATTTTTTAATTTTTAATATAATTACGTTTTTATTTTAGAATCAAATTATATCTAAAATATATTTTAGTATGATTATATATTAAAAATTATGGATTTATATATAATACACCTTATTAACCATTAATTTTGTATATTTTTGGCTATTTTTTTTGTAAAATCATCCTTAAGTATTAATTTTTAAAATTACCAATTATATAATTAAATGTTGGTCAAAATATGAACAACTTAATAGACATGTAAAAATAATAACCATGATTGAAAAAATATAAATTATTCATCGTGATTTATCAAAACAAATTAATTATTTGAAACAACACATAAAACCTAAATAAAATCATAAAATTCAAAATATATTTTTCTAAACTCACTTCTAGATAATTTTAGCTTGACAATCCGTCCATAATATATATAAACTCATTTCTAAATTAAAATATAAAATTTATAAGCTAAAAATAACCTAAAACTTGACTCCAAACGCAAGTCTAACCCACATGAAAACTTTTTTTGCAAAACTAACCTATGAGAGTGGAAAAATTACTGAACACTCCTTTTGTCTAAAAAATAATGTCGAAATGTCAATTACGTTTTAGTCCCTACGTGTTTTTTGTTATCAAAGCAGACTTCTCGGAGAAGTCTGCTTTGGTGAGAAAAACAGTTTATTCCGGATGAAGCAGACTTCACGAAGTCTGCGAGGTTTATTCCGATCAAAGCAGACTTCTCTACTTTGGTGAGAAAAACAGTTTATTCCGGTTGAAGCAGACTTTTCGGAGAAGTCTGCTTTGGTGAGAAAAATAGTTTATTCCGGCTGAAACAGACTTCACGAAGTCTGCTTTGTAAATAAATTACCTAAATCAAATAAAAATCATAAAATATTTTAAAAAAAATAAAATTGTTATTAACATAATTTATATACATATCAAAAGCACGTAAAAGTTATAATGAATTCAGAAATAAGGAAATTGGATTCGATCTAATGGTATAAAATATTTGCTAGTTTTTGGTGTTATGTGTTGTGGGTTAATAGTTGATGTTTGTGTAGAGAATTCATGCTAGAATTTGAAATATCATGTGATAAATTTGAAAATTTAGATTTACAAATTTTTAAAAGAAAATTGTTTGAGTTTTTTATTTACTTAACTATCTTCAACATATTCATCCAATTTTTAACAAAACTTTCGCACATTTAGTGAATATTATTATTTAGGGTTTAGGGTTACGCAGACTTCTCGAGATGTTGTCGCAGATTTAACAAAGCAGACTTCTCGAGAAGTCTGCACAAACCGGAAATTAAATGTAACTAAACCGGTTTTCTTCAATTTAGAGTTTAGGGTAATGTAAAAATACGAATAAACTATTTTTTTCACCAAAGCAGACCTCTCGAGAAGTCTTCGAAATTTATTCCTATTAAAGCAGACTTCTCCGAGAAGTCTGCTTCAGCCAGAATAAACTTCGAAGACTTCGAGAAGTCTGCGCAAACCGGAAATTGACAGTTTTTAGCCTAACCAAATTTAACTCTTCATATATAAAAAAGGTAACCCTAAAATTTTATCATAATTTTATTTCCAAAAAAAAAACGTGGGAGCCTCCATCCTCCAAAAATGACTATAAGGTAAATTTTCTCTTCTTCTCGTTTTACCTCCCCTCTTTTCTTTTCTTCTTCTCTTCTCATGTTCTTTGTCATCTTGTTATTTTGTAGATCTGAAAAAAATCATGAGATATGAAAACGGTAAGTTTTTTTTGTTTATATGGTTTTAGGTTTGTCATTTTAGAATATTTTTATTGTTTAGATCTTTTGTTATTTTTATAACACCCTTTCTCGTCTTATAGTGTTGTAGATCTGGAAAAGGAAGTGAAGAGATCTAAAAACGTAAGCTTGTTGCTTTTATTAGTTTTTATACCGTATCTAGCGAAGTTGACATTTATACCTGCTCTACGATCCCGTGCATCAATGAAAGATCTAAAAATGGCCAAATACCCCAACCTAATCCTCTCCTCCCAGGTCCACGAACCACAATCTAAACAAGCGTCAATCAAATTCCTAATACTAGGACCTTCATTAATACATACACCAATCTTCTTTCAAAACAATCTCATTTCCTTGGTGACTTCTACATTCGGCTCTTCATCTATATTGTCATCATATTTTCAGTTTAACCCCGTCAAATGCTCAAACTTGTTAAGAGAGAACCTTACCAGATTATCATCGATCAAACACCAAATCTCGTATTTGCCATCACACACTAGCTGGAAAGTAAGCATGTGATGCACTAGCCTGGAAGCCAATACGAAATCTATCTTGTAGAATTTCAAGCATACACCGAAAGGTGAATTGCATAAGAACTCCCATTCATCAGCAAGGAGAACAACGTCGAGCACAAACATTAATTCAACATCGCAAGAGTGATATGCAATATTTTTATCAGGGATTGACTCCTAGTTTTTTTGTGAAAATGCAAACTGGAAAATCAACTTGCTCCATTTTAAAGAATTAATCACACAAAAATAGTTAATCAGAATATTATATAAGAAATCTGCAAAACGAAGAAGTCTGCTTTGTAAATGAAATACAAACCACACTTTTCGAGAAATCTGCTTTGTAAATAAAATTCAAAATAGACTTCACGAGAAGTCTGCTTTGTAAATAAAATTTAAAGCAGACTTCATGAGAAGTATGCTTTGTAAAGAAAATTCAAAATATACTTCGCAGGAGTCAGATTTGTAAATAAAATACGATGCAGGCTTCTTTAAAAGTCTGCTTTGTAAATAAAATTCAAAGCAGACTTCATGAGAAATCTGCTTTGTAAATAAAATTCAAAACATACTTCACGAGAAGTCTGCTTTGTAAATAACATTCAAAACATACTTTTCGAGAAGTGTGCTTTATAAATAAAATTCAAAGAAAACTTTTCGAGAATTCTGCTTTGTAAAGAAAAAGATTTACTTCCGTCAACTACAAAAACTTATGCGACTAAACTTATATTCATCCGTACTTTTTGAGTCTTCATATAACTACATAAACTGTATTTTTCTTTCATAAATTATACAAATTTCAAAAATTATTCTAATTACAGAAATTCTATTGATGTTTACGCGTTAAATAGCTACTAAATTTGGTTCTAATTCAAAAATCTGGTTTTAATTTAGGTTTATTTTGAAATTAAGATCATATTTTTGAAGTAAAACAAGGTTTAATAACAATTTAACGTGTAAACATTAACAGAATTTTTGTAATTGGAATAATTTATAAAATTTATGTAGTTTACGAAAGAAAAACACAATTTATGGAACTAATAAAAAACCCAAAAAGTAAGGGTGGAAATAAGTTTATTCGAATAAATTCGTGTAGTGGACGGAAGTAAACCCTAAAGAAAATACAAAGCAGACTTCTCTAGACGTCTGCTTTGTAAAGAAAATACAAAACAAACTTCTTTTGAAAGCAAGAATAATCCCGAAAACTACAGAAAAATGCAACAGAATAACTGTCAACGCAAGCACAATCCCAGAAAATGCAAAACATACAACAAAATAGTCGTCAACGCAAGCACAATCCCAGAAACCATAGAAAAATGCAAAAAAAAAACCGTTAACGCAATCAAAATCCCGGAAACCATAAAAATGCAACAAAATATTTAGAAAAATCATATGAAGCAGTTAAAAATCATATATATAGAAAAATATTCAGAAAATCATAGATCTAACAAAATATTCAAAAAATCTAACAAAAATTACATACCTTCGATGGCGGCGGTGCGGAATCTGAGACGTCTCGGGAGAAATCTATACCAAAAAAACAAAAAAAAAATTCAAATACATTTTCTAAATAAACCCGCCGAAACAAAATTTCAAATATATTTAGAAACCATTTTTCCCAAAAACCACAAAAATTGTTTCTTACCTACGAGTGCGGCGGTGGAGGGGACTCCAAACCGACACGATATCAACCTATAACAAAAAAGCCACCAAATAATTATTTTTGAAAAAACCTCTGGAAAACTATTTTTCCAAAACTGAACATATACCTATGACGGCGGCACGGCGGAGCGGATTCAGAAACGTCGGGATATCTATAACAAAAAATCCAATAAAAAATCAAAACAAAAATAATAGATCAAACATAAATTAAAACATGTAGATCTATCAATGGAAAACAAAAACCATCAAAAACGCCTAGATCTACTAATACCATCGCAGGGGAAAGAGAGAGCGTCGCGGGGGAAAAAAAGAGAGAGAGAGAAAAAAAACCTTACCGTGGGGCAAGAGAGAGAGATGGCGATAAGAGAAAGATGTGACGGTGAGATAAAACCAAGAACCTTACCGTGGGAGAAAGATATTACGGAGAGAGATGGCAAGATACTGAAAATGACAGCGAGAGAGCGAGAGAACCTTACCGTGGGAGCAAGAAAGACGGTGAGAGATCGACGACAAGAATATCGGCAAAAAATTAAGTGGCAGCAAGAGATCGATGGCAAGAATATTGGCGACAAATTAGGCGGCGGCGAGAGAGAAACAAGTTTTTTGTTGGGCTCAAAAATAAGTGGTAAATTATTAGGGTTTGGCTTATATAGTGGTAGTAAAAATCGGTCAGGTAAAATTGTCAAATAACCGTCAAATCACAGTTTGTTAAAATTTCCGGTTTGTGCATACTTCTCGAGAAGTCTGCTTTGTCGAGAAGTATGTTTTGTATTTTATTACTTGACAAGTCCACTTTCACTACAAGAAAACACGCGTTTTGTGACCATGCATGTGGTCACATGCAAAGTGGTCGCAAATCGCATATTTTCGACTACTTTGGAACCACAGTCCATGGTTGCAAATTCTTCGTCGCAAATTTTTGTGGTCACAAATCAGTATCAAATTTGTGTCTAAGTTGCGTCCATGGTAATAGTTGTACATTTTGCGACCAATTAGAGACCAAATATTGGTCACGGAATTCGCGACTACTTTGGGACTCCAATGTAGTAACAAAATTTGCGACCACTTTGCCATTACATCCCTGGTCACAAAAGCCTTGACTCGCAGATATTTTGACGAAGTCTTTGCCTCGACAAATTGGCCGGCCAAGTTTGTGGATCGTATAACCTCTTGTAAAATGATCGGCCAAGTTGTCGCTTTGTTCATGGGGCCTTGCAGTAATTCTTGAACCATATGGGAAAGGCGCGTGCATCTCTTGTAGTGTTTGCATTGACCTATCATATATATATATATATATATATATATAGTAATTAGTATTTCAAAATTATAAAAATTATAAACAATATATATATATATACATATTAATTATATACATACATAATTTCAAACCCATATATGGAACTCTTCTTCTCTTTTGATGAAATGTCATGTTAAAAAAAATATGGATACGTACAACAAATTTGATCTTCAAATATGTTACAAAATTAAATAAAATTGTAATATATATTGCTTAATTAGAATTTAAAGAAACATCAATTATCATTTTGTAAGGAAATTGTTTTCATAAAAACTTATACCTCTCAAGTGGACAAAAATATTCACAATTTCACAAAACATATGCATATGCATATTTGTATTCTTTTGCAGAGAGCCTTATTTCTTTACTTTTACCACTTGTACGACTCATTTGAGTAAATATATCCGGATACAGAGGGACTTCACCTTCATCGAATCTAGTAGTTCTGTATATATACACAATTCAAAACAAAAACTGAATTAAACGTAAAAATAAAATAATTAATATACACAATAATTTATGCTAACTACCTATTTTTGTGCTATATGGGGAGCAAAGCAGTGCTCGGAGAAGTAAGATATGTTATCATTCACATATGATTCAACAATCGACCATGCAGTATATCGTTTGTTCTTCGTCTTGCTTTTAAATTGTTTGAAAAGCCTTTCAAATGGATACATCCACCTATATTGCACAGGTCCATTCAATTCAGCTTCGTACGGCAGATGTATAGGTAGGTGCTCCATGACGTTAGAAAATATAGGTGGAAAGATCTTCTCCAAATTTCACAAAATTATAACTATGTTTTCTTTTAGAATTCGGACACGACTTTATCGTAATGATCTGGAGCATAGATCGCGGAAAGTCCTCTTATCCCTATATTACTCAAATTTTAATCATGTAATTAATTAATACATGTAATTATTATTATATAAATATATACAAAATAAATATGCTTAATTGTATATACGTGATAATGCTGGATGAATGTTTCGTGGTTAAAGTTTTGCAAAAATAAAAGGCAGGAGCTTCTCCATAAAAATATGCCAGTCATGACTTTTCATGCCCGAGAACTTTAATCCATCCATATCTACATAATTAGCTAAATCTGCCGCGTAACCGTCCGAAAATTTAACTTCATTTTGACACATTCCAATAAGCATTCTTTGGTTTTTCTATCAATCTAAATATAGGGAATGTAGCATTACCCCGACCATTCACATGCAGCTCTTTTCGAGAGCAAAACTTCGCAATGTTCAACCTTGATTTAACTCTATCTTTTGATTTATCTTTGACATTCATAATAGTATCTATGATGTTATCGAAGATATTGTTCTGTATATGCAGCACATTGATTATGTCGTAGGTGAAGATCCGTCTAGTATATCAACTCCCAAAATATGCATTCTTTGTGCCAATTATGCCAACTTCCATACCCTTCCTGTTTTGATTCATGACCATTTCCATCGCACTCAGATGTTCTTAAAAGATTGACAGATTTTATTCGCTCGTATAAAACTTGTTCGCCTGTCAATGATTGTGGTAGATAGTCATTCAAAGCATGCTTGCCCTTTAAAAAGTTTGTTTTAGTTTTCCGTAACGGATGACCCTTAGGAAGAAACTTTCTGTGACAATAAAAACAACACGTATTTCTACCATTTCGTAACAGAAATACCTTGGTATCATCCATACAAATTGGACAAGACCGTCTACCATGCGTTTTCCCATCCTGACAAGATTGCATACGCTGAAAAATTGGTTATCATCTATAGTAGCACAACTTTTAAAATTGAAATTTTGATTCAAAGACACATCGTATGCTTCAGCTCTCGTACATAACAATTCTTTCAACTCATCAATAAAAGGTTAGAGGAATATATCCAGACTAGCGTGCAGATGATTTGGCTCCCAAAATCTGAATTATAAGAAAAAAGTACTCTTTTTCATACACATATTAGGTGGCAGGTTATATACAGTGATAATCACCGGCCATAATGAATGATTACGAGACACCCCAAATGGATTGAACCCATCAATACATAAGCCAATATAAACATTTCGAAATTTAGCAAAAATCGTGGATGTAGATATTGAAATTTTTTTCACTCCGCAGCATCAGATGGATGACTCATTCATCCGCCTTCTGCTTCATGCTCAACGTGTCACCTCATTGCCGCTGTAGTTTCTCAATTTGATACATTCTCTTCAGTCTGTTGCATATAGGTAAATACCAAATGCCACTGAAAGGTATTCTCGTCTTACCTTCGCTTGGCTTATATCGAGGGAATCGCAAAATTTACATTTTCCAATTTTTCATCTTCTTTCCAAAAGATCATACAATTGTGAACACATACGTTAATGTTATAAAATGGGAGCCCTAAATTTTGCATCAGTTTTTCGGTTTCGTACTATGAACCCGTTGCCTGATTCTCCTTGGGCAAATATTCAGTAAACAGCTCCGTTTAGATGTCCATGCATTTTTCAGCAAGATTAAAATCATACTTAATGTTCATGGACCGAACAGATAAAGGTTACTCTGAGCCCTTGAAAACCATCATATAATGGATTTTTGGTAGCTGCTAACATGTTGTAAAATTTGTGTGTTTCTGAATTACGTTCTTCTATATTATTAAAGCCTTCCTCGTGATAATTATAGTACTCATTAGTCCTAGTCTTACGAAATGCATCCGTCACTATTTCAAAAAACCTATTGCCAGGTGTACCTACTGTTTCTTCACTACCACATGTACCTCCCTGATTTCTATGGATATCATCACAATGACTACTCGTGCCTAACTCAACATTCAGTTTTTCTTCATGTTTATACCAAACATAATAATTTGGCATAAATCTTTGACTATACAGATAATTTCAAATTTTGTGTCCTGGAAGAAATTTATCATTTTTTCAATTAATACAAAGACAGAAAAAAATACCTCCACTACTTAGCTATTGGTTGACTACTTTCCAAATTCATGAACTGCTTCATGCCTTGTGCAAATTCCTCTAATATATTTTTTGTTTGATTATCAATTTTTTGTATATCCAATCTCTTGAATTATTGTAATTCCCCCCCACATGTTTGGAGTTTTTTATTTGTGATTCTACAAATGAGAAAAGAGACATGGGGGTATATATATATATATAAAAGATTTTGCCATTACTTTGCTACTACTTTGTGACTATTTTATGACCACATTAGTGTGGTCGCTTATTTTTAAGTATACCTACCAAACACATGTTTTCAACGTTGTCGTTTAGCCACCACTTTGTGACTGAAGTGCCACTGCAACTGTTGTCATATATTGGTCCAGCACATGCAGTCGCTATTTGGTCACAACTTTTGCGACCAAACTGGGGCCACTATATGGGTCCAGCACATGAAGTCGCTAGTTGGTTGCAAAGCTGCGAGTGAATAGCGACTGAATAGTGACTACACATCTTGGTCACAAATTGGTCGCATATTGGTCGTAGTTGAGTTGCACATTGCGACCAATATGCGACTATGGATTTTAGTTCAAAAAGTTTGACCATTTTGCGACTACTCGTGTGTAGTCGCAAAATAGTCCCAAAAAAGTCGATAAATTTTCGACCACATATGTGTCGCAAATTGGAGTGGCAAAATGATTGTTTTCTTGTAGTGTTGTGCTAATGTTTATAGCAAGTAGATGGTGAACAAATTAGGTCTTGAAAAAATAAAACACCCAAGGCCATACCAGCTACAATGACTCCACAAAACTTAAGGTAACCGAGCAAGTGAGAGTGTCGTTTAGTGTGGACAAGTACGAAGTACTATGTGATGTGGTACCAATGCAAGCTGGACACCTACTGTTGGCTCGACCATGGCAGTTTGATCGTGCCACAATCCACAATGGCCGAACCAATTCTACTCCTTCAAGCATAATGATTGTAAGTAAAACTTAGCTCCATTACGCCCTTCGGAGGTACATGACCTTCAAATTAGGATAAGTAAAGAGACCAAAGTAAGTACATCTAACCTTCCAATCACACCTAGTGTCGTGCATAAATCTATAAGTGCCAAGTGAACTATTCTACTAATATTTTACAAAGAGTGTCTAAGTGTAGGATTCAAAGAACAGAAACTACCAGATGAGATCAGTGCCATTTTGGAGAACTACAACGATACGTTTCCAGAGGAAATACCAACTGGGTTACCTCCTGTTAAAGGCATAGAGCACCAAATAAACCTTGTATCCGGAGCAGCCCTTCCAAGCAAACCGACTTATCGCACGAACCCTCAAGAATCCAAGGAATTGGAGAAAAAAAATGCAAAGGGTATATCCATGAGAGCCTCAGCCCTTGTGTCGTGCCTATGCTAATAGTGCCAAAGAAAGCGATGAATATGCGATGAATATGCGATGATTATTGGTCGACAATTAGCGATGAATATGCGATTATTGTTTTTCCCAATGGCTTTCTCAGGCCGTCAGGAATTTACCGACGCTATTGCGATGAAACATCGCCGTCGGGATCTCCAAACGGAATACCGATGACTTTATCCGTCGGAAAATTTCTGACGTTGTTCCAAAAAAAGGTTGTCTCGACGGAGAAGTGTCCGTCGGGAATTCCGATGGATTCGCGATGAATGTTTCCATCGGACAATTGTTGGAAATTGCGACGACTCATTCTGTTGGCAATTCGAACCGATGGATTTCCATCGACCTTATTTTTTAAAAAAATTATTAAATTTTATTTTAAGAGAATAATTAATTAAATTGTTTTGTTAAAATAAAATTTAATAATTATTTTAAAAATATTAAAATTATTAAATAAATAATATTTTAAATAAAAAATAAAATAGCATTTAATTTAAATATAATATTTAAATTGTAATTGTTTTAAATTACATTGGAGAAGGAGGAGAAAATTCGTCTTTGAAACTTAATAAGTTTATATGAGACTCGGAGGAATATAAAGTATCATTTATTTCAAACTTTGTTCCTCTTGGCATTGAAAAACTGGCTCTTTCGGATCCTATGATAATATTTGCATTACCCGATATTGTATTCACGCTTCCGGCGGAATCTTTTATTTTGAGATCAGAGAAAAATTATTTTATCTTTAAGTATTGTATGTGTTGTACCACTGTCAATAACTTTTTATCTTTAAGTTATTAAAGTTTAAACTTCCATATATTTTTCAAAAAGACATTAAGTTTTGTTTTTGTTCGTAAGGAGACTAAATACAAATATATATAACATTAAGTTTAATTATCTTGTTCTTTAGTATTTTTAAAATCAACCAGAAAATCAGCAATATCGAGATATGCATTTCTATCGAAAAAAGGTTCGGGTTCATCCGAGATGAAGTTGGTTTCACTTTCTTTTCCTTTTTGTTTGTATGATTCTTGATTGTAACTGGAATGGAGCTGATCCAATGGGACGAGATTGCTGGTTCATCATCACAAGCTCATTATTTTGTTCAGCAACAAGAAGAACTTGTATTAACTCCGAATAACAAATATATCACTTTGCTCAATATTATTGCAGGATTACATTTTCAAGATAAAATGTTTGGAAAATTTTTTCGATCATATCATAATCCCTTACTTTTTCTCCACACAATATCATCTTGGGAGTGATTCCGAACAACACGAAATTATATTCACTAACACTTTTGTAATCCTGAAACCGGAGATTTAACCACTCATGTTTGGGTTTTGGTAAGATCACATATTTCTGGTGATCAAACCTATCTTTGAGTGATTGCCAAAGATATGCATGATCTTCTTTTGTGATAAATTCATCTTTTAAATCATCATAGATATAGTGGCATAAAAATATCATGGCTTTTGTATTTTTCTCACCGGATATTGTATCCGACCTATCGATGGTGCCAAGAAGCTCTTTTGTTTTTAAATGCATTTTTGCAGTTATTGTCCATGTCATGTAATTTTTTCTAGATATATCAATGGCAGTAATTTCGAGTTTTGCCAAATTTGACATTATAATTATACACATAATAAAACAATGCTTTAGACATCAATTTTGTAAAAAACATTTTACAATTATTTTTTAATAAATAATTATAATAAAATTTTGGATATAAATTTTAATATTTATAAATAAGTGTGATCAGTTTTAAAAAATTTAGGCATAATGATGATATAAATTAATTTATAATAACATAAAAATTAAAATAATTTCAGATGTATAGCTTTCCATATGAGTGAAGAGGAAATGCCTATCATATAATTTTCACGAGGTAGAATTTATCATATAATTTTCAGGAAGTATAGCCTAACATATAATATTCAAGAGACATAGCATACTATATAATTTTCAAAAGGTAGAACATACCATATAATGTTCAGAAGGTATAGATTACCATATAATGTTCAGAAGGCATAATATACCATGTTATATATACATGTATTAATAAAATAAATTTTTAGCTGATTTTAGAATCTTAGATAGATAATAGAAATATTTGTGATCATAACGTGTTGAAAAATAATAAAAAATATAAATTTTATTAATTAGTTTAGTGTTTTTTTCGATATTTTTCACACCGATTAACCCCTATTTATAGAGTTGATAAACGAAAAAGGATAATTATTATCCACAATATTTTTCTGTTTTTATTTTGACATCAAGAGGCTTTGATTAGTAATGAGGTTGAAACTCAGCCACACAGCTCGTCAGTGACGGGAAAATGATCGAATTTAACCTTAACAAAAATTTTTTAATACGTTTTTGTTATGAAAAATATCTAGAGAGATAAAATTGTCTAAGAGAGAGAAGAGAGAATCTCTTGTTTACAAATTATACATAGTCTCCTATTTATAGGAGAAGTCAGTCGGCAAACTTCGTAAAAAGGTAATCAAAACAAAGACGTCTTCAACGAAGACGCCTTTGTTGACTTTTCAACACTCCCCCTTGATTATCTATTATTATCGAAGTATTACGTACTGCCTCGTTAAAAACCTTATCATGTAAAAATCCAATGGGATAAAAATCATGATAAGGGAAAAAGAGTACATATACGCAATCTCCCCCTCGAAAAGATATATATAAATCCCTTTATATATCTTGCAAATGATGCATTCCAATATTATGAACATGCTTTCTGAATGTTGTTGTAGAAAGCGCCTTTGTGAACAAATCTGCTGCATTGTCGGTTGAGCGAATATACTCAATGTTGACTACTTGATTTTTCACAAGCTCTTGAGTATATGAGAAAAATCTTGGTGGGATATGTTTTGTCCTATCGCTCTTGATATAACCTTCCTTAAGTTGAGCGACACATGCAGCATTATCCTCGAACAATTTTGTTGGTTCTTTATTTGTAGTGATCTCACTAGCTTCTTGTATATGATGAGTCATGTACTTGAGCCATACACATTCTCTACATGCCTCATTGAGTGCGATAATTTCCGCATGATTTGAGGAAGTGGCAACCAATATCTGTTTTTGTGAATGCCACGAGATCGTAGTACCTCCTAATGTAAAAACGTATCCGGTTTGCGATCGAGCTTTATGCAGATCTGATAGATATCCTGCATCTGCAAAACCAACTAGACCAAACAAGGAATTTCTGGGATAATATAATCCCAAGTCAATTGTACCTTGAAGATAACGGAATATTTGTTTTATTCCGGTCCAATGTCTTCGCGTAGAGGCTGAATTATACCTTGAAAGTAAGTTAGTAGCAAAAGCAATATCTGGTCTAGTACAATTAGCAAGATACATCAACGCACCAATAGTGCTCATATAAGGTATTTCACAACCTAAAATTTCCTCGTTATCTTCACAAGGTCGAAATGGATCCTTATCAACAATAAGTGATCTATTGACCATTGGAGTACTCAAAGGATTTGCTTTATCCATATTAAAGCGTTTTAATACCCTTTTTGTATAATTTGATTGATGGACAAATATTCCACCTTTGAGATGCTCTATTTGAAGCCCGAGACAAAACTTTGTCTTACCAAGGTCTTTCATTTCAAACTCTTCTCTCATATGGGTTCGTGCATCATGAACTTCCTTTTGAGTTCCAATTATGTTCAGATCATCAACATATACACCGATAATAACAAATCCTAATGAGGATTTCTTGATAAACACGCAAGGGCATATCGCATTGTTGATATATTCCTTTTTCAACAAATATTCGCTTAAATGATTATACCACATGCGTCCGGATTGTTTTAATCCGTAAAGTGATCGCTGTAATTTGACCGAACAAAAATCCTTTGATTTTTCCGAGATCTTGGATCCTTCCGGGATTTTAAATCCATCGGGAATTTTCATATATATATATATATCACTATCAAGTGATCCATATCGATATGCAGCCACGACATCCATAAGGTACATCTCTAAATTTTTGGATGCCGTTATACTCATCAAGTATCTAAACGTAATTGCATCCATAATCGGAGAATATGTTTCATCATAATCTATTCCCGGTCTTTGAGAGAAACCTTGTGCCACAAGTCGTGCTTTATATCTTATGATCTCGTTTTCTTCATTTCGTTTTCTCACGAAAACCCATTTGCATCCGACAGGCATTACATCTTCTGGTGTAATGATAACATGTCCGAATACATTTCTTTTATTGAGAGAGAGTAATTCATCTTTCATGGCTTTTTGCCATTTCTCCCAATCGGGTCTCGCTCGACATTCTGATAATGATCTCGGGTCCGGATCATTATATTCATCATCAATTTCTTTAGATATAGAAAATGAAAATATTCCATCCACATCTTCTATTTCATTTCTAACCCAGATTTTTCAATCTTGGGCGTAATTAATGGATGTTTCACAATTTTCTGTACCATGTTCTTCCTCAAGAAGACTTTCATCATCAGATTTTTCAAGAACCTTCTCATTTTCTTGAATATATGTATGATGTAATACTTTTGGGAGATCTTTACTGATTCTTCCCAATTTCTTTTTCTTTCGGGGATTTTTATCTTTAGAGCCCATCGGCCTCACCCTTTTCAATTGAACTTTTGGGTCATTTATTTTATTTCCATCAAATGGTTCCTTTGGAACATCAATTCTTGATGGAGCATTTGCAGCGGGTATATATGATTTGGTCACCTTTTTCGTATCTCTGAACACATCTGGTAATTCATTTGCCATATTCTGTAAGTGTATAATTTTCTGAACTTCCAGCTCACGTTGATTTGTAGGGGGGTCAAGGTGTATCAAACTTCGTTTACACCGTGTAACATCTTTTGATGTTTCTTTAATTCCTCCCCCTGACACTGGAAATTCATCTTCATTAAAATAGCAATCGGCAAAACGTGCCGTAAACATATCACCAGTTCGAGGTTCAAGATATCGAATTATACTTGGTGATGTATACCCAATATATATTCCCATTCTCCTTTAAAGTCCCATTTTTGTTTTTTGTGGTGGGGCTATTGGAACATAAACCACGCACCCAAAAACTCGAAGATGGGATACATTTGGCTGTTGACCAGATGTCAACTCCATTGGAGAATATTTATTATACGCACTTGGTCTAATCTGGACCAATGCAGCTGCATGCAGTATAGCATGACCCCATACAAAAATTGGGAGATTTGTTCTCAATATTAACGGTCTTGCAATCAATTGCAACCGTTTAATCAAACTTTCGGCCATCCCATTTTGTGTATGCACATGGGGCACTGGATGTTCAACATCAATCCCCATTGACATACAATAATTATCAAAAGCTTGTGAAGTGAATTCACCAGCGTTATCAAGCCTGGCTTTCTTTATGATATAATCAGGAAATTGTGCTTTCAATATGATTATTTGGGTAATGAATTTTGCAAAAGCCGTATTTCTTGTTGTCAAAAGACAAACATATGACCATCTACTTGATGCGTCAATCAATACCATAAAGTATCGAAACAGCCCGCACGGTGGATGAATAGGTCTACATATGTCACCATGTATTCTCTCTAAGAATACTGGAGATTCATTCCCAACTTTAGTTATTGATGGTCGTGTTATGAGTTTTCCTTGAGAACATTCTTTACATGAAAACTCTCCCGATTGAAAAATCTTTTCATTTTTCAATGGGTGACCATTACAATTTTGCACAATTCTCCTCATCATAATTGATCCAGGATGGCCTAATCTTTCATGCCAGACTTTAAAAGTACTAGTAAACTTCTGGTTTACTATAGCATATGATTCAACTATGCTTATCTTTGTATAATATAATCCAGAGGATAACATTGGCAAATTTTCCAATATATGTTTCCTCTCAGATATAATGCAAAGATATTCAACATTATTTTTACTCATAGTCTCTATATGATATCCATTTTTACGGATATCTTTGAAACTTAACAAGTTTCTATGAGACTTAGGAGAATATAATGCATTATTTATTTCAAATTTCGTGCCTTTTGGCATCGAAAAACTGGCTTCTCCAGAGCCTAGTATTATCTTTGCATTTCCTGATATAGTACTCACGCTTCCAGCGGAGTCACTTAAATCAAGACAGGAGAAATATCGTCTATCTTTAAGTATAGTGTGCGTTGTAGCACTATCTGCTAGACATATGTCTCCTTCATCAATTCAATTTGTGACATTTCTGTGTCATAATTTATAGAGATGCATTAATAGTTTAAAGCAAAACATATTCATAAACTACTAAAACCATCGTTAAGTTTTGTTACACAAACAAATTATACATGTCTTATTGGCAACTTTTCATTTCTCATCGATCATAATCGCTTTAATCCTCGTTGATACTTTCGGGATCAACAAGAAAATCTGCGATATCCAGATGAGTATCATCATTTATACCACTAAAGGAAGGTCCAACTTCATCATCGGCGAAGTTGGTTTCAACATTATTACTCTTGGGCTTTATTGACTCTTGATACAGATCGACGAAATATTTGGGCGTACGACATGTACGTCCCCAATGCCCTTTCATGCCGCATCTGTAACAAGCGTTCTCGGTCAGTTTTCTTATTGTCCGACCACCCTCATTTATTTGGAAATTCTTATTTTTTCCAATGTTAAAACCCCTTCCTTGTCCACGTCCACGACCTCGACCACGACCTCTACTACGGCTTCTGCCGCGTATACGTCCTCGTCCTTGATAATTATTATTATTACTGGACGCTACCACATTCACTTCTGGGAATGGAGCCGATCCAGCTGGACGAGATTGATGATTTAACATCACGAGGTCGTTATTTTGCTCTGCTACAAGGAGGACTTGCATCAACTCCGAGTAGCGAATATATCCTTTAGTCCGATATTGCTCTTGTAGGACTATATTTCCAGAATGGAATGTGGAGAGTATTTTTTCAATCATATCATAATCGCTCATTTTATCACCACATAACATCATTCTGGAAGTAATTCCGAACAACGCGGAATTATATTCACCAACACTTTTATAGTCCATAAATCGGAGGTGTAGCCAATCATATCGAGCCTTAGGTAAGATCACAAGTTTTTGATGATCAAACCTATCTCTTAATGATTGCCAAAGATCCGCAGGATCTTCTTTTGTGATATATTCATTTTTTAACGTATCATGGAGATGGTGGCGTAAACACCATGGCCTTAGCCTTATTCTCATCTGACATCGTTTCCGATGGATCGATGGCTTTAAGAAGGCCATTCGATCTCAGATGCATCTTTGCATCTGATGCCCAAGTCATATAATTTTTTCCAGATATATCAAGGCAAATGATATCAAGCTTTGCCAGGTTTGACATGATATCTATATAATAATTAAATCAATTGTTATAACATTTTAAGCATCATCTTAAAAATTGTTAATGATAATAAAAGCATATGCATATAATAAAGTAAATAAATAAATAATCATCTTAGGAGGTAAGACCGTCCATGTGATTGAAGAGGCAATGCCTACCATATTATTTCGAGGAAGCAGTGCCTATCACTCGATTAAAGAGGAGACATAATCTACCACTGCATAAATAATTAAATTGACATAATAAAATAAAGTAAATAATCTCACGGGAGGAGGTATAACCTACCACTCCATAATATCGCGGGAGGAAGTATAACCTATCACTCCATAAATAATATCGTGGGAAGAGGTATAACCTACCACTCCATAAATAATTAAATTGACATAATAAAATAAATTAAATAATATCACGGGAGGAGGTATAACCTACCACTCCATAAATAATATCGCGGGAGGAGGTATAACCTACCACTCCATAATATCAAGGGAGGAGGTATAACCTACCACTTCATAAATAATATCGTGGGAGGAGGTATAACCTATCACTCCATAAATAATTAAATTGACATAATTAAATTGACATAATAAAATAAAGTAAATAATATCACAGGAGAAGGTATAACCTACCACTCCATAAATAATATCACGGGAGGAGGTATAATCTACCACTCCATAAATAATATCGTGCTGATAACGTGTTATGAAAAATATCTAGAGAGATAAAATTATCTAGGAGAGAGAAGAGAGAATCTCTTATCGATGTTGTTTACAAATGATACATAGTCTTCTATTTATAGGAGAAGTCAGTCGACAAACTTTGTAAAAAGGTAATCAAAACAAAAACGTCTTTGCTGACTTTTCAACAGTTTTTATATATTAGTTAAGATAAAATATGTATTTTAATATAAAAGAATAAAACTTTCAAACTTGACAAAAACTGTGTTAGCCAACCTGTTAGTTTCTGGTGATTTGGACGTCACATGTCATCGTTATACTGAATTGACTGCCACATGTCTTGGTTTTCTTGAATCAATTTGCATGTGTGTTTTTCGTAAAATAATCTTTCTTTAAAAAAATTTCTTCCCTAAAAACCATATTTATATGGTGATGTGTATTTATAATATTAAAAAAATACTTTTAAACTTAAAATATGGTAAATTGTTTTGCAAATTTTTAAAAACTTGATATGTAACCATAGATGAATAAGT